>JAOSBK010045276.1:0-19008 GCA_027568895.1 Erythroxylum shatona | reverse complement strand
GAAAGGTCAGACAAAAGGCTTCAGTCTAAGACCTATTCTCGAACGAATGGGCATAACTTTCTCTATAGATATCGGATGTAGATCATTCTTAACAGTTTAAAGGATAACTTATAGATATATAAGCTTGATGAAGACACTGAAGTGAGATTTTGTCATCTAAAGGGTCAAAGCTGAACTAGAAGAAACACTAGATGATACCAGAAGAAAGGTCAGACAAAAGTCTTATGTATAAGACCTATTCTCGAACAAATGGGAATAACTTTCTCTATAGATATCGGATCTAGGTTATTCTTGACATTTTAAAAGGGAAATTCTAGATATACGTCTTTCATAAAGGCAATGAAGCGAGATTTTGTCATGTAGAGGGTTGAAATTTAACCAGAAGAAATGCTAGATGATGTCTGACGAAAGGTCAGACAAAATGTTGCAGTCTAATACCTATTCTTGAACCAATTAGCATAACTTTCCCTATAGATATCGGATTGAATTCATTCTTGATGGTTTAAAAGAGAACTTATAGATATACAAGTTTCATCAAGATACTAAAGCGAGATATTGTTATCTAGAAGGAGAAAATTGAACCAGAAGAAATGCTAGAAGATATCAGACGAAAGGTCAGACAAAAGGCTTCAGTCTAAGACATACTCTTGAACGAATGCGCATAACGTTTTCCATAGATATCGAATCTAGGTCATTCTTGGCAGTTTACAAGAGAAATTATAGATATGCAACTTTCATGAAGACACTGACGCGAGATTTTGTCATCTAGACGATCAAAATTGAGCTAGAAGAAATGCTAGATGATTCCAGGTGAAAGGTCAGACAAAATGCTTCAGTCTAAGACCTATTCTGGAACTAATTGACCTAACTTTTTCTATAGATATCGGATCTAGGACATTCTTGACAGTTTAAAATGGAACTTATAGATATGCAACTTTCTTGAAGATAATGAAGCGAGATTTTGTCATCTAGAAAAATTTAACCAGAAGATACGCTAGACAATGCCAGACAAAAGGTCAGACAAAATTTTTCAGTCTATGACCTATTTTGGAACCAATTGGCATAACGTTTTCTATAGATATTGGATCTAGGTCATTCTTGAAGGTTTAAAAGAGAACTTGTAGATATACAACTTTTATGAAGACACTGAAGTGAGATTTTGTCATCTAAAGGGTCAAATTTGAGCTAAAAGAAACGCTAGATGATGCCAAGTGAAAGGTCAGACAAAATGCTTCAGTCTAAAACGTATTATGGAACCAATTGGAATAATTTTTTCTATAGATATTGGATCTAAGTAATTTTTGATGGTTTAAAAGAGAACTTATAGATATACAAGTTTCATGCAGACATTGAAGCAAGATTTTGTTACCTAGAAGGAGAATTGAACTAGAAGAAAAGCTATAAAATATCAGACAAAAGGCTTCAGTCTAAGATCTATTCTCGAACGAATGGGCATAACTTTTTCTATAGATATCAGATCTAGGTCATTCTTGACAGTCTGAAAGAGAACTTATAGATATATAACTTTCATGCAACTTATAGATATATAACTTTCATGCAGACACTGAAGTGAGAATTTGTCATCTAGAGGGTCAAAATTGAGCAAGAATAAATGCTAGATGATGCCAGGATAAAGGTCAGATAAAATGCTTCAGTCTAAGACCAATTCTGAACCAATTGGCATAAGTTTTTCTATAGATATTGGATGTAGGTCATTCTTGATAGTTTAAAAGGGAACGTATAGATATACAACTTTCATGACGACACTAAATCGAGATTTTGTCATCTAGAAAAATTGACCTAGAAGAAACGTTAGATGATGCCAGGTGAAAGGTCAGACAAATTGATTCAGTCTAAAACCTATTCTGGAACCAATTGGCATAACTTTTTCTATAGATATCAGATCTAAGTCATTCTTGACAATTTAAAAGGGAACGTATAGATATACAACTTTCACGATGACATTGAATCGAGATTTTGTCATCTAGAAAAATTGAACCAGAAGAAACGCTAGACGATGCCAAACAAAAGGTAAGACAAAATGCTTCAATCTAAGACCTATTCTTGAACCAATTGGCATATTGTTTTCTATAGATATCAGATCTAGGTCATTTTAGATGGTTTGAAAGAGAACTTATAGATATACAAGTTTCATGAAGACACTAAAGCAAGATTTGTTATATAGAAGGAAAAAATTGAACCAGAAGAAATGCTAGACGATATCAGACGAAAGGTAAGACAAAAGGCTTTAGTCTAAGACCTATTCTCGAATGAATGGCATAACTTTCTCTATAGATATCGGATCTAGGTCATTCTTGATGGTTTAAAAGAGAACTTTAGAAATACAACTTTCATGAAGACACTGAAGCTAGATTTTGTC
The DNA here is from genome assembly GCA_027568895.1 of Erythroxylum shatona. Taxonomy (NCBI): domain Eukaryota; kingdom Viridiplantae; phylum Streptophyta; class Magnoliopsida; order Malpighiales; family Erythroxylaceae; genus Erythroxylum; species Erythroxylum shatona. The sequence continues at coordinate 16,628 of JAOSBK010045276.1, read as the reverse complement.
ATCTAGAGGATCAAAATTGAGCCAGAAGAAACGCTAGATGATGTCAGGCGAAAGGTCAGACAAAATACTTCAGTCTAAGACCTATTCTAGAACCAATTGGCATAACTTTTTTGATATATATCGGATCTAAGTCATTCTTGACGGTTTGGAAGAGAACTTATAGATATACAAGTTTCATGAAGACACTGAAGCAAATATTCTATTACCTAAAAGGGGAAAATTGAACTAGAGAAAATGCTAGACGATATCAGATGAAAGGTCAGACAAAAGGCTTCAATCTAATACCTTTTATCAAACGAATGGGCATAATCTTTTCTATAGATATTAGATCTAGGCCATTCTTGACGGTTTAAAAGAGAACTTATAGATATACAACTTTCATGCAGACACTTAAGCGAGATTTTGTCATCTAGAAAAACTAAACCAGAAAAAAGCTAGATGATGCTAGACAAAAGGTCAGATAAAATACTTCAGTCTAAGACTTATTCTGGAACCAATTGGCATAACTTTTTCTTTAGATATCGGATCTAGGTCATTTTTGATGGTTTAAAAGAGAACTTATACATATACAAGTTTCATGAAGACACTGAAGCGAGATTTGGTTATCTAGAAGGAGAAAATTGAACCAGAACAAATGCTAGATGATATCAAATGAAAGGTCAAACAAAAGGCTTCAATATAAGACCTATTCTCCAATGAATGGGCATAACTTTCTCTATAGATATGAGAACTAGGTCATTCTTGACAGTTTAAAAGAGAACTTACAGATATATAAGTTTTATGAAGACACTGAAGCGAGATTTTGTAATATAGAAGGAGAAAATTGAACCAGAAGAAATGTTAGACGAGATCAGATGAATGGTTAGACAAAGGTTTTAGTTTAAGAACTATTCTCGAACGAATGGGCATAACTTAATATATAGATATCAGATCTAGGTCATTCTTGGCGGTTTAAAAGAGATTTTATAGATATACAAGTTTCATGAAGACACTAAGTGAGATTTTGTCATCTAGAGGGTCAAAATTGAACCATAAGAAAAGCTAGATAATACCAGATGAAAGGTCAGACAAAAGGCCTCAGTCTAACACCTATTCTCGAACGAATGGGCATAACGTTTTCTATAGATATCAGATCTATGTCATTCTTGAAGGTTTAAAAGAGAACTTATGGATATACAAGATTCATGAAGACACTAGAGCGAGATTTTATTATCCAAAAGAAGAAAATTGAACTAGAAAAAATGTTAGACGATATCAGATGAAAGGTCAGACAAAAGGCTTCAGTCTAAGGCCTATTCTCGAGTGAATAGGTATAACCTTCTCTATAGATATCAGATCTAGGTAATTCTTGATGGTTTAAAAGAGAACTTATAGATATACAAGTTTCATAAAGACAATGAAGCTAGATTTTGTTATCTAGAATGAGAAAATTGAACCAAAAAAATGCTAAACGATATCAGACAATAGGTTAGACAAAAGACTTTAGTCTAAGACCTATTCTCAAATGAGTGGATATAACTTTCCTTATAGATATCGGGTCTAGGTCATTCTTGATGGTTTGAAAGAGAACTTATAGATATACAAGTTTCATGCAGACAGTGAAGTGAGATTTTGTTACTTAGAGGGTCAAAATTGTTCCAGTAAAAATGTTAGATGATGCCAGACGAAAGTTCAGACAAAAGGCTTCAGTCTAAGACCTATTCTTGAACAAATGGCATAACTTTCTCTATAGATATCAGATCTAGGTCATTCTTAAAGGTTTAAAAGAGAACTTATAGATATACAAGTTTCATGAAGATACTCCAGCGAGATTTTGTTATATAGAAGGAGAATTTGAACCAGAAGAAATGTTAGACGATATCAGACGAAAGATCAAACAAAAGGCTTCAGTCTAAGACCTATTCTCAAACGAATGGAAATAACTTTCTTTATAGATATTGGATCTTGGTCATTCTTGACAATTTAAAAGAGAACTTATAGATATACAAGTTTCATGCAGACACTGAAGCGAGATTTTGTTATCTAGAAGGAGAAAATGGAACCAGAAGAAATGCTAGACGATATCTGATGAAAGGTCAGACAAGCGGCTTCAACCTAAGACCTATTCTCGAACGAATGGGTATAAATTTTTCTATAGATATCAGATCTAAGTCATTCTTGATGGTTTAAAAGAGAACTTATAGATATACAAGTTTCAAGAAGACACTGAAGCGAGATTTTATTATCTAGAAAGAGTAAACTGAACTAGAAGAATGCCAGACGATATCAGATGAAAGGTCAGACAATTGGGTTCAGTCTAAAACCTATTTCGAATAGAATGGGCATAACTTTTTCTATAGATATCAGATCTAGGTCATTCCTGATAGTTTAAAAGCTAACTTAAAGACATACAAGTTTTATGAAGACACTGAAGCAAGATTTTGTTATCTAGAAGGAGAAAATTAAACCAGAAGAAATGCTAGACGATATCAGATGAAAGGTTAGACAAAAGGCTTCAGTCTAAGACCTATTCTTGAATGAATGGGCATAACTTTGTCTATATATAGCAGATCTAGGTCATTCTTGACGGTTTAAAAAGAACTTATAGATATACAAGTTTCATGAAGACACTCAAGCGAGATTTTGTTATCTAGAGGGAGAAAATTGAACTAGAAGAAATGCTAGCCGATTTCAAATGAAAGGTCAGACAAAAGGCTTTAGTCTAAGACCTATTCTCAAACGAATGAAAATAACTTTCTCTATAGATATCAGATATTGGTCATTCTTGACAATTTAAAAGAGAACTTATAGATATACAAGTTTCATGAAGACCCTGAAGCGAGATTTTGTTATCTAAAAGGAGAAAATTGAACCAGAAAAATGCTAGACGATATCAGATGAATGGTCAGACAAAAGGCGTGAACCAGATGAAATGCTAGACGATATCAGATGAATGGTCAGACAAAAGGCTTCAGTCTAAGACCTATTCATAAACTAATAGGCATAACTTTTTCTGTAGATATCATATCTATATCATTCTTGATGGTTTAAAAGAGAACTTATAGATATACACGTTTCATGAAGACAATGAAGCAAGATTTTGTTATCTTGAAAGAGTAAATTGAACCAGAAGAAATGCTAGACGATATAAAATGAAAGGTCAAACAAATGGCTTCAATCTAAGACCTATTCTGAAACGAATGAGCATAACTTTTTCTATAGATATCAGATCTAGGTCATTCTTGATGGTTTAAAAGTGAACTTATAGATATACAAGTTTCATGAAGACAATGAAGCAAGATTTTGTTATCTAGAAGGAGAAAATTAAACCAGAAGAAACGCTAGACGAGAGGTCAAACAAAAGGCTTCAGTCTAAGACCTATTCTCAAATGAATGGGCATAACTTTCTCTATAGATAGTAGATCTAGGTCATTCTTGACTGTTTAAAAGAGAACTTATAGATATACAAGTTTCATGAAGACACTCAAGCGAGATTTTGTTATCTAGAAGGAGAAAATTGAACTAGAAGAAATGCTAAACGATTTCAAATGAAAGGTCAGACAAAAGGCTTCAGTCTAAGAGCTATTCTTGAATGAATGGGTATAACTTTCTATATAGGTATCAGATCTAGGTCGTTCTTGGCAGTTTAAAAGCGAACTTATAGATATACAAGTTTCATGAAGACACTAACGCGAGATTTTGTTATCTAGAAGTGAAAATTGAACCAGAAGAAATGCTATACGATATTAGATGAAAGGTCAAACAAAAGGCTTCAGTCTAAGACCTATTCTCGAATGAATGGGCATAAGTTTTTCTATCGATATCAGATCTAGGTCATTCTTGATGGTTTAAAAGAGAACTTATAGATATACAACTTTCATGAAGACACAGAAGCGAGATATTATCATCTGGAGCATCTAAATTGAACCAAAAGAAATGTTAAATGATGTCAGAAGAAAGATCAGACAAAATGTTTCAGTCTAAGAAATATTCTGGAACCAATTGGCGTAACTTTTTCTATATTCGTAATTTTTCATGACATTTTCAAAAAATTTCACGCAACATGACTTTCGAGACATTTTCATAACGTTTCCAAAAAACATCATGCAATGTGACTTTTCGTTACATTTTCATGTCGTTTCCAAAAAATGTCACGCAATGTGAATTTTCGTGACATTTTAATGACGTATCCAAAAAATGTTGCGCAATGTGACTTTTTCATGACGTTTTGAAAAAATCATCGCACAATGTGACTTTTCCTGACATTTTCATGACGATTCCAAAAAACATCGTGCAATGTGACTTTTTCTGACATTTTCATGACGGTGACGTTTCCTGACATTTTCATAATGTTTCCAAAAAATATCACGGAATGTCACTTTTCGTGACATTTTCATGACGTTTCCAAAAAATGTCTCAGAATATGACTTTTCGTGACATTTTTATGACGTTTCAAAAAAATGTCATACAATGTGACTTTTCATGACATTTTGATGACGTTTCCAAAAAATGTTGGGTAATGTCACTTTTTGTGACGTTAACATTTCGTGACATTTTCATGATGTTTCCAAAAAATGTCGCGCAATGGGACTTTCCCTGACATTTCCATGATGCCTTTAAAAAATGTCGCACAATGTGACTTTTCGTGACATTTTCGTGACGTTTGTATAAAACGTCGCGCAATGAGACTTTACGTGACATTTTCATGACGTTTCCAAAATGCGTCGCGCAATGTGACTTTTTGTGGGATATTTTCATGAAATGGACATTTCGTAACATTTTCATGACATTGACATTTCGTGACATTTTCATGGCGTTTCCAAAAAATATCGCGCAATGTGACTTATCGTGATATTTTTATGATCTTTCCAAAAAACGTCGCGCAATGTGACATTTTGTGACATTTTCGTGACGTTTCCAAAAATTGTCGTGCAATGTGACTTTTTGTGACATTTTCATAACGATTAAAAAAAATGTCGCGTAATGTGACTTTTCGTGAGATTTTCATGACGTTTCCAAAAAACATAGCGCAATGTGACTTTTCGTGACATTTTCATGAAGTTTATAAAAAACGTCGCGCAATGTGACTTTTCGTGACATTTTCATGACGTTTCCAAAAAACGTCTCTCAATGTGAGTTTTCGTGAGATTTTCATGACGGTTCAAGAAAACATTGCGCAATGGGACTTTCCCTGACATTTTCATGATGCTTCCAAAAAACGTCGCGCAATGTGACTTTTTGTGACATTTTCATCACATTTCCAAAAAATGTCCCACAATGAGATATTTTGTGACATATTCATGACGTTTCCAAAAAACGTCGCGCATTGTTACTTTTCGTGACATTTTCATGACGTTGACATTTCGTGACATTTTCGTGACGATTCCAAAAAACGTCGCGCAATGTGAGTTTTCGTGACATTTTCATGACGTTTCCAAAAAGCGTCGTGCGATGTGACTTTTTCTGAGATTTTCATGACATTTGCAAAAAACATTGCGCAATGTGACTTTTCGTGACATTTTCATGACGTTTCCAAAAAATGTCGCACAATGGCACTTTGCCTGACATTTTCATGACATTTCTAAAAAACGTCGCACAATGTAACTTTTCGTGACATTTTTATGATGTTTTCAAAAAACATCATGTAATGTGACTTTTCGTGATATTTTTATGACATTTCCAAAAAATATCGCGCAATGTGACTTTTCATGATCTTTTAATGACATTTCAAAAAAATGTCGCCCAATGTGACTTTCCTTGATATTTTAATGTCATTTAAAAAAAACATCACCCAATGTGACATTTCGTGACATTTTTCATGACGTTTATAAAAAACGTCGCGCATTGTGACTTTTCGTGACATTTTCATGACGTTTTCAAAAAACGTCATGCAATGTGACTTTTTTTTATATTTTTATGATGTTTCCAAAAAACGTCACGCAATGTGACTGTTCGTGACATTTTAATGACGTTTCCAAAAAACATCGGGCAATGTGAATTTTCATAATTTTTTCATGACGTTTTCAAAAAATGTCGCGCAACATGACTTTTCGTGACATTTTTATGACGTTTCCAAAAAACGTCGCGCGATGAGAATTTTTGTGACATTTTCATGATGTTGCCAAAAAATGTCGTAAAATGTTACTTTTCAAGACATTTTCATGACGTTTCCAAAAAACATCGTGCAATATGACTTTTCGCAACATTTTCATGACATTTCCAAAAAATGTCGCGCAATGAAAATTTTTGTGACATTTCCAAAAAATGTCGCGCAATGTGAATTTTAGTGACATTTTCATGATGTTTCCAAAAAACATCGCGCAATGTGACATTTTCATGATATTTCCAAAAAAACATCGCGCAATGCGACTTTTCCTGACATTTTCATGACGATTCCAAAAAACATCGCGCAATGTGACTTTTCCTGACATTTTCATGACGTTGACGTTTCCTGACATTTTCATGACGTTTCCAAAAAATGTCACTCAATGTCACTTTTCGTGACATTTTTATGACGTTTCCAAAAAACATTTCGGAATATGACTTTTTGTGACATTTTTATGATATTTCAAAAAACATCGCGCAATGTGATTTTTCGAAACATTTTGATGACGTTTTCAAAAAATGTCGGGTAATGTCACTTTTCATGATGTTGACATTTCGTGATATTTTCATGATGTTTCCAAAAAAAGTCACGCAATGAGACATTTCGTGATGTGTTTCGTGACGTTTCAAAAAAATGTCGTGCAATGTGTGTTTTCATGACATTTCCAAAAAACGTCGTGCGATGTGACAATTCGTGATATTTCCATGTTGTTTTGAAAAAACGTCGCGCAATGAGACATTTCGTGACATTTTCATGTTGCTTCAAAAAAACGTCGCGCAATGTGACATTTCGTCACTTTTTCATGACGTTTCTAAAAAATGTCACGCAATGTGATATTTCATGACAATTTCATGTCGTTTCAAAAAATGTCACATAATGAGACATTTTTTGACATTTTTGTGACGTTTCCAAAAAACATCGCGCAATGTGACTTTTCGTGATATTTTTATGACGCTTTGAAAAAATGTCGTGCAATGTGACTTTTTGTGATATTTTCATGACATTTCCAAAAAACGTCACGCAATATGACTATTCTTGATATTTTTATGACGTTTCCAAAAAACATTGAGCAAAGTGACTTTTCGTGATATTTTTATGACGCTTTGAAAAAATGTCGTGCAATGTGACTTTTCGTGATATTTTCATCACGTTTCTAAAAAACGTCATGCGATGTGACATTTTGTGACATTTTTTATGACATTTAAAAAAACGTCGCGCATTTTGACTTTTTGTGACATTTTCATGACGTTTCAAAAAATGTCAGCCAATGTGACTTTTCGTAATATTTTTATGACGTTTTCAAAAAATGTCCGACAACGTGACTTTTCATGACATTTTTATGATGTTTCCAAAAAACGTCGCGCGATGAGACTTTTCGTGACATTTTCATGATGTTTCCAAAAAACGTCACAAAATGTGACTTTTGGAGACATTTTCATGACGTTTCCAAAAAACGTCGCGCAATTTGACTTTTCGTGACTTTTTCATGGCATTTTCAAAAAACATTGCTCAATGTGTCTTTTCATGACAATTTCATGATGTTTCCAAAATATGTCACGCAGTGTGACTTTTCGTGACATTTTCATGACATTTTCAAAAAATGTCATGCAATGTGATTTTTCGTGACATTTTCGTGATGTTTCCAAAAAACGTCGTGCAATGTGATTTTTCATTACATTTTCCTGACGTTTCCAAAAAACATCGCGCAATGTGACTTTTCCTGACATTTTCATTACGTTTCCAAAAAAACGTCACGCAATGTGACTTTTTGTGACATTTTCATAACGTTTCCAAAAAACATCGCTCAATGTGACTTTTCGTGACATTTTCACGACGTTTACAAAAAACATCATGCAATGTAACATTTTCATGACGTTTCCAAAAAAAATTGTGCAATGTCGTGCAATGTGATTTTTTTTAAAATATTTTTATGACGTTTCCAAAAAGTGTAGCGCAATGTGACTTTTCGTGACATTTTCATGACATTTCCAAAAAAACGTCGCACAATGTGACTTTTCGTGGTCTTTTCATGACGTTTCCAAAAAATGTCACATGATGTGACATTTCGTGACGTTTCCAAAAAAGTCACAAAAACTGACATTTTCGTGACATTTTCATGACATTTCCAAAAAATGTTGCGAAGTGTGACTTTTCGTGACATTTCCAAAAAATGTCATGCAATGTCACATTTCGTGACACTTTCTTGACGTCACGCAATTTGACATTTCGTAACATTTTCATGACGTTTCCAAAAAAATTCAGGTAGTATGACTTTTCCTTATATTTTTATGACGTTGACATTTTGTGACATTTTCATGACGTTTCCAAAAAATGTCACGCGATGTGACTTTTCGTGACAGTTTCATGACGTTTCCAAAAAACGTCGTGCAATGTGAGTTTTCATGACCTTTTCATGACGTTTCAAAAAAATGTCACCCAATGTAACTTTTCTTGCCATTTTCATGACGTTTCAAAAAAACGTCACGCAATGTGACATTTCGTGACATTTTTCATTGCGTGACGTTTTTCATTACATTTATAAAAAATCGTCGCACATTGTGACTTTTCATGACATTTTAATGACATTTCCAAAAAATATCGGGCAACGTGACTTTTCTTAATATTTTCATGACGTTTTTAAAAAATCTTCGCGCAATAGGACTTTTCGTAACATTTTCATGACGTTTCTAAAAAATGTCGCGCAATGTGACTTTTTTTATATTTTTATGATGTTTCTAAAAAATGTCGTGCAATGTGAATTTTTGTGACATTTTCATGACATTTCCAAAAAACGTCGCACATTGTGAGTTTTCGTGGTATTTTGATGATGTTTCCAAAAAACGTCACGCGATGTGACATTTCATGATATTTTTCATCACGTTTAAAAAAACGTTGCGCATTGTGACTTTTTGTGACATTTTAATGATGTTTCCAAAAAACGTCAGGTAATGTGACTTTTTGTAATTTTTTCATGACGTTTTCAAAAAATATCGCGCAACATGACTTTTCGTGACATTTTTATGACGTTTTTAAAAAACGTCGCACGATGAGACTTTTTGTGACATTTTCACGACGTTGCCAAAAAACGTCGCAAAATGTGACTTTTCTAGACATTTTCATGACGTTTTCAAGAAACGTCGTGCAATGTGATTTTTCATGACATTTAATGACGTTTCCAAAAAATATCACGCAATGAGAATTTTCGTGACGTTTCTAAAAAATGTTACGCAAAGTGAATTTCCGTGACATTTTCATGACGATTCCAAAAAACATAGTGCAATGTGACTTTTCCTGACATTTTTATGACGTTGACGTTTCCTAACATTTTCATGACATTTCCAAAAATGTGACGCTGTGTCACTTTTCGTGACATTTTTATGACGTTTCAAAAAAATATCGCGGAATATGACTTTTCGTGACATTTTCATGACGTTTCAAAAAAATGTCGCGCAATGTGACTTTGGTGACGTTTTCATGTCATTTCAAAAAAATGTTGAGCAATGTGTGCTTTTGTGACATTTTCATGACGATTCCAAAAAACGTCACACAATATGAAATTTCGTGACGTTTCCAAAAAACGTCATGTAATGAGACATTTTGTGACATTTTCATGACGTTTCCAAAAAATATCGCGCATTGTGACTTTTCTTGATATTTTTATGACGTTTCCAAAAAATGTCACACAATGTGACTTTTCGAGACATTTTCATGACATTTCCAAAAAACATCGCACAATGTGAATTTTCTTAATATTTTCATGACGTTTCTAAAAAACATCACGCGATGTGACATTTTCTGACATTTTTATGATGTTTCCAAAAAATGTTGCGCATTCTAACTTTTCGTGACATTTTCATGACGTTTCAAAAAAATGTCGGCCAATGTGACTTTTCGTAATATTTTCATGACGTTTTCAAAAAATATCCGACAACGTGACTTTTCGTGACATTTTTATGACTTTTCCAAAAAACATCACGCGATGAGACTTTTGTGACATTTTCATGATGTTTCTAGAAAACGTCGCAAAATGTGACTTTTTGAGACATTTTCATGACGTTTCCAAAAAACGTCGTGCAATTTGACTTTTCATGACATTTTCATGGCGTTTTCAAAAAACATTGCGCAATGCAACTTTTTGTGACATTTTCATGATATTTCCAAAATATGTCACGCAGTGTGACTTTTCGTGACATTTTCATGACATTTCCAAAAAATGTCATGCATTGTGACTTTTTGTGATATTTTCATGACGTTTCCAAAAAACGTCGCGCAATGTGATTTTTTGTTACATTTTCATGACGTTTCCAAAAAACATAGTGCAATGTGACTTTTCCTCACATTTTCATGACGTTTTAAAAAAATGTCGTGCAATGTGACTTTTTGTGACATTTTCACGACGTTTTTAAAAAACGTCGCGCAATGTGACTTTTTGTGACATTTTCACGACGTTTACAAAGAACGTCGCGCAATGTGATATTTTCCTGACGTTTCCAAAAAACGTTGCGCAATGCGTCTTTTCCTAACATTTTCATGACGTTTCCAAAAAACATCGGGCAATGTGACTTTTCCTGACATTTTCATGTCGTTGACATTTCGTGACATTTTTATGAAATTTCCAAAAAACGTCACGCAATGTTACTTTTCGTGACATTTTCATGACGTTTCCAAAAAATGTCACGTAATGTGACTTTTCGTGACTTTTTACGTTGTTGATTTTTCTTGACATTTTCATAAAGTTTCCAAAAAACGTCGCGCAATGTGACTTTTTTGATATCTTTATGATGTTTCCAAAAAATGTCGCGCAATATGACTTTTCGTGACATTTTCATGACATTTCCAAAAAAGGTCGCACAATGTGACTTTTCCTGGTATTTTCATGGTGTTTCCAAAAAACATCACACGATGTGACATTTTGTGACGTTTCCAAAAAAGGTCGTAGAATGTGACTTTTCATGATATTTCCATGACGTTTCCAAAAAACGTCACGCAATGAGACATTTCGTGACATTTTCATGACGTTTCAAAAAAACGTCACGCAATGTGACTTTTCGTGACATTTTCATGACATTTCCAAAAAACATCGCGCAATATGACATTTCGTGACATTTTCATGACATTTCCAAAAACATCGCGCAATATGACATTTCGTGACATTTTCATGACGTTGACATTTCGTGACATTTTCATAACGTTTCCAAAAAACGTGACGCAATGTAACTTTTCGTGAAATTTCCAGGACGTTTCAAAAAAACGTCACGTAATGTGATTTTTTGTGACATTTTCATGAAGTTTTCAAAAAAGGTAGTGCAATGTGACTTTTCGTGACATATTCATCACGTTTCCAATAAACGTAGCACAATGTGACTTTTCGTGACATTTTCATAACGTTTCCAAAAAACGTAGGGCAATGTGATTTTTCGTGACATTTTCGTGACGTTTCCAAAAAATGTAACAAAATGTGACTTTTCGTGACGTTGACATTTTGTGACATTTTCATGATGTTTCCAAAAAATATCGTGCAATGTGACTTTTTGTGACATTTCATGATGTTTCCAAAAAATGTCGCGAAATGTGACATTTCGTGACATTTTCATGACGTTGACATAAAAAGTGGCTCAATGTGAATTTTCATGAAATTTCCAGGACGTTTCAAAAAAACGTAACGCAATGTGATTTTTTGTGACATTTTCATAAGGTTTCCGAAAAGGATAGCACAATGTGACTTTTCGTGATATATTGATCACGTTTCCAAAAAATGTAGCACAATGTGACTTTTCGTGACATTTTCATAATGTTTCCAAAAAACGTAGTGCAATGTGACTTTTTGTGATATTTTCATTACGTTTCCAAAAAACGTCGCGCAATGTGAATTTTCGTGACATTTTCATGACGTTGACATTTCATGAGATTTTCATGATGTTTCCAAAAAACGTAGCGCAGTGCGACTTTTTGTGAAATTTTCAGGACGTTTCCAAAAACCGTCGCGTAATCGGACTTTCCTGATATTTTCATTTCATGATGTTTTCGAGAAACGTCGCGCAATGTGACTTTTTGTGACATTTTCATGACGTCTCTGAAAAAGTTAGTGCAATGTGACTTTTCGTGACATATTCATCACGTTTCCAAAATACGTAGCGCAATGTGACTTTTCGTGACATTTTCATAACATTTCTAGAAAATGTAGCGCAATGTGTCTTTTCGTGATATTTTCATGACGTTTCCAAAAAATGTCGCGCAATGTGACTTTTTGTGATAATTTCAAGATGTTTCCAAAAAACGTTGTGCAATGAGACTTTTCGTGACGTTTCCAAAAAATATCGGGCAATGTGACATTTCGTGATATTTTCATTACGTTTCTAAAAAATGTCACGCAATGTGATATTTCGTAACATTTTCATGTCGTTTCCAAAAAACGTCGAGCAATTTGACTTTTCGTGACATTTTCAAAAAAAGTCGCGCAATGTGAAATTTCATGACATTTTCATGGCGTTTCCAAAAAACGTCGCGTAATGAGACATTTTGTGACATTTTCATGACGTTTCTAATAAATTTCGCGCAATGTGACTTTTCGTGATATTTTCATGATGTTTCCAAAAAACGTCGCAAAATTTGACTTTTCGTGACATTTTCATGACATTTTAAAAAAAATCGCACAATGTGACTTTTCATGACATATTCATCACGTTTCGAAAATACGCAACGCAATGTAACTTTTCATGACATTTTCATAACGTTTCCAAAAAATGTAGCGCAATGTGACTTTTCGTGATATTTTCATGACGTTTCCAAAAAATATCGCGTAATGTGACTTTTCGTGATAATTTCAAGACGTTTCCAAAAAACGTTGTGCAATGAGACTTTTTGTGACGTTTCCAAAAAACATCGGACAATGTGACATTTCGTGACATTTCATTACGTTTCTAAAAAACGTCACGCAATGTGATATTTCGTGACATTTTCATGTCGTTTCCAAAAAACGTCGAGCAATTTGACTTTTCGTGACATTTTCATGACGTTTTCAAAAAAAGTCACACAATGTGAAATTTCATGACATTTTCATGGCATTTCCAAAAAACGTCGCGTAATGAGACATTTTGTGACATTTTCATGACGTTTCTAATAAACATCGCGCAATGTGACTTTTCGTGATATTTTCATGACGTTTCCAAAAAACGTCGCAAAATTTGACTTTTCGTGACAATTTCATGACATTTTAAAAAAACATCGCACAATGTGACTTTTCATGACATATTCATCACGTTTCCAAAATATGTAGCGCAATGTGACTTTTCGTGACATTTTCATAACGTTTCCAGAAAATGTAGCACAATGTGACTTTTCGTGACGTTTCTAAAAAACATCGCTCAATGTGACATTTCGTGACATTTTCATGGCGTTTCTAAAAAACGTCGCGCAATGTGATATTTCGTGACATTTTCATGTCGTTTCCAAAAAACGTCGAGCAATGTGACTTGTTGTGTTTCATGATGTTTCCAAAAAACGTGGCGCAATGTGAAATTTCGTGACATTTTCATGACGTTTCCAAAAAACGTCTCGTAATGAGACATTTTGTGACATTTTCATGACGTTTCCAAAAAATATCGCGCAATGTGACTTCGTGATATTTTTATGACGTTTGGAAAAAATGTCATGCAATGTGACTTTTCATGACGTTTCTGAAAATCATCACACAATGTCACTTTTCGTGGCATTTTCATGATGTTTCCAAAAAATGTCACGCAATGTGACTTTTTTTGATATTTTTATGACTTTTTCAAAAAATGTCGTGCAATGTGACTTTTCGTGATATTTTCATGAAGTTTCCAAAAAACGTCGCACAATGTGACTTTTCGTGGTATTTTCACGACGCTTCCAAAAACCGTCACGCGATATGACATTTTGTGACATTTTTCATCATGTTTAAAAAAACGTCGCGCATTGTGACTTTTCGTGACATTTTAATAACGTTTCCAAAAAACGTCGGGCAATGTGACTTTTCATAATTGTTTTATGACGTTTTCAAAAAATGTCGCGCAACGTGACTTTTCGTGACATTTTTATGATGTTTCCAAAAAACATCGCACGATGAGACTTTTTTTTATAAAATGTAAATTGTATTTATCAAAAAGAGTTATATACAATCGATTATGGGGCATACCCCAATCAACAAAAACATAACTGGAAAAATCCCAAAATTTCTCGTACATCCATAATTAATTTAGGACAACGCCTATAATTCTATTACAGTGAATGGAATCCAATAAAGGTACGTATCTCACACCTTATACTATAGGGAGTAGAAAAATAACATTACAAAATGAAGGATTGGCTAAAGGAAACACGAAGGTGTTAGCTGCTTCAATCCTCGTCAGTTGTATTGTTTTAGGGACATGGTCCTGATCTGCATATGAAGGACGTTGTATGCCATGTAACGTCCAGCAAAAGGAGAAGAGAAGCAAAGGACTCTAGGAGGACCTATTTAATTGTCAAAAATAAATAGCAGGAGCAGGTATACGATTGTGTATTCAGCTCTAGAAATCAGAAAGTGATTAATTCCGGGGGATATAATTTATAGAGCAACTTATACACCACGGTTTTAATCATTGCCACAACATCAACAGGAGTATATATTGCATCAGCCAATTGTATCTCATTTCGGGTCTTCCAGATAATATATATAGTGCAGAGAAATCCTAACCTTGCAACTTTACATCGAATTAGGCGTCCATGGTATTCCAAGCAGATCCATTTAAAGCTCGCAAAAGAGAGGACATTTCTCTATTAATGCCCAACCACAGACGAATTGCAGCCCATACATCTTTTGTGAAACTATATGATAAAAAGAGGTGTGCGACAGTTTCTATTTCAAGGCCATATAGAATTCAAGTGCGATCCATCTCCAAGAACATGAGGTTGTCCTTTGTGGGAAGTCGATTCCGTAATGCAAGCCAAGCAATAAAAGAGTATTTTGGAGGGATATAGTGTTTCCAAATAAAAGACATCCATGGTTGGCTCGGTTGCTTAGTTCGCAAAATTTCATAGATTGTGTGAGAAGATAAGATACCATTGACATAACTCTGCTGCAATACTCCAATTGCCGTAGGGATACCCCCCAGTTTGCTTATCAATGTGTGACGTATGACAGCAAGTTTTTTCATTAAGGTGGAGTCACGGGACCGAACTTGCCATTCCCATAATGAAGTGCCCTGTAAATATACGGCATGAATCCAGCGAACCCACAAAGAATCTGCTTCCGCATGTATATTCCATAGGGTTTTGGCTAACAAAGCAGAATTCCAAACTTTACATTGCTTGAGATGTTGGACCCCGATATTTGGGTGAAAATTTAGAAATAATAAATGAAATTAAATGAGTGTTTTTATATGTGAATTTTATATAGATGTTATTGTGCTATGAGAAAAGAATTGATTTGTGTTGATGAATATGAGAAGTCATATGAATTGAGGTTGAGTGTAGGATAAAAATGTGTATGCTGATTCAAGGGAAATTTAGGAATAATTGAAATAGAATTGGCCAAAGTTGCCTTCTTCGAAGTTGCAGTTTGTGCTTTTATCTTTCCAGCGATACCAAGTATGCAAGTTTTCGAGATTGGAGTTAAGAGTTATGATTGATACAAGTTGGGATGTTGCATAAGATTTTTGTGTTTGTGATAGCTTTGATGAATGTTTGACATTTTAGGTATTGAAGAACCAATTAAGTAGAGATTTGAGAAGTTTGTGAATTGAATTTGTTGTTTGGTTTGTTATGAAGTGTATTAGCATGAGAATAAGTGATTTTAGGAGAATTATACGTGTTTATGAAGTTAGATTGGAAGTAGGAAGCATTGGAGAAGGGTTGAAGAGGTTTTGGGAAGCCCATGTCCGTTAAACGGACATGGAAGTCCGTTTAACAGACCTTCTTGGGTCAAAAGGACCCCTTGCTTCAATCATGTCCGTTAGATGGACATGGATGTCCGTTTAACGGACTTTCTCGGATGAATTGGTGCTTCCAAGGCAGTGAATGTCCGTTAAACGGACATTCACGGGTTAGCTTGTGAAAATCACAATTTTTGACACTTTTGGAGGCCGAATCTGATTTTTGGGTATTCATAAGAGTTGTAGATCTGGAAATATAGTTTCAAATGGTCTAAGAACAAAATCAATCCGACTTCTATATTCAAAGTTAAGTCTATTGCGCCAAGAGAGGTACAAATCGATTAAGGGTTTAGGCAAGGGTTATTCTTTTAGGCATAACTCCCTCATCCAACCTCCAATTGAAGTGATTATTAAACCAATAGATTACTAAGACATGTATATTCCTCCCCATGAAAATTTGTATCATTTGGAGTTTAATTAAAAAAGTTTGATTGAAAAATTATGAGAGGTCAGTTAGGAGAGCATGATTGGAGCATGTGCACGCTTTAGCGTTTTAAGCATATCTTGAGCTATAGAGCTCCGATTGGGATAATTCTTTCTTCAAAATGATCAAGAGATATAGAGCTTCATGTTTGGTATTAGAGAAAGAAGATGTACCAATAATGACT
>JAOSBK010045176.1:0-19032 GCA_027568895.1 Erythroxylum shatona | reverse complement strand
GTTCTTTCAAAAGATTTGATTAACTCTGATTTTCCAAAGCTTTTGAGAAAAGAACTTAGTTCTGACAGAAAAACGTTCTTAAAAAGAAGTTTTTGAAAGATTATCAAAAAGGGGAATTCACAATTCAACCCCCCCTTCTTGTGTATTACAGATCGTATTATAAGCATTGTTCTAACGTGTGATTTACTTCACATATGCCACAAGAAATTCTTCAACACTTTAGTGTCCCGTATGCCTTCGAACACCCTGAGTTCATGTATCTTCATAGATGAAAGTTGTGGTGTAGAGCTTTTAACCCAATCTAAATCTAGTATTGCAACAACACGCCTCAACACAGTGATTTCAAACTCGGCCTCCTCTTACGTCTTCGACAAATCCACCATTTGTTGTTGCAACTGTTGGATTCGTGCCTCCAACATCTCAAATCTAGTATTGTGAGATGTGACCTCTTCCTCCCCTTGAGGAATTGGCCCAAATAGTGCCTCCACCATTGTCACTCTTTCTATCAAGTTGCCTACTGGCATCCTAAAATTTGTCTCTAATACCATTTGATACAAAGGTCATCTTGGGACTCGAATTTTCACCGAAATTGATCGCCAACACCCATTGCATGATAGTCTCACTTAGGTCCGATTAAGCAAGAATTCAGCTTTCAATGACCCTCGAAGTGTTTACTTCACACACTAAAAAAAAACATTGCTATGAAAGTAATAAGAAAATAAAGGCAATAAGGAAATAAGAGAGATATGGTAAAACCAACATTTATATTACTTCCCCTCAAAAGAATACAAGGAATGCTCTTTCTGATTAAATGAGAAGAGTAAAACTCGAATAAGCTACATATAGGCACTCTAACTTGGAAGCGAAGTTACATTCAAAACCCCACTTAAACTGAACTGCCTAAGATCGTGCAAATATCATGTCTATCTCTATCAGATTACATCACGTGGACCAATTGGATGACACACCCATCCAAATAGGACTCTAACTGATAAGATAGAATCTACAAGACAATAGAAAGATAGTGTAGCACCCCACTCCTATAATGCATATCTCCGACCACACCGATGGTATTCAAGAATATACTCTACGAGGGTGGTATACTAGAACAAACTCATCGCAAATTTGTCACGCATGACACGTATATTTAGAAAAAATCAATAAAACTTTTCCGACCCATTTTATTCATAAACATTTTCAATCACAAGTGTTACAACCATTATACATATCATCAGAATTTCAGTAGTCACTCCGGCCAATTACAGATACAAAACACTTTTAGTTATAATGTCATTAAATCAGAAAATCATTCACATACACATTGTACAGTACTTGTGAATACACATTTTGATACAAAATAATGAAATACATATGCAGATGTGAACTGATCCCAACCTCTATCTCTTACTCGAATGCAGTGGCTAGACTTCAATTTCTCTAACTGGAGATCTTCTCTAAGCCTGAAAATGTTACAATTATTGGGTTGAGTTTTGCGAACTCAGTAAGTGGACTATCCTCGATGGCTCACTCAATCACATAACATATCAATTCATATACTCACAAAATTCACATCAGTTCATCAACTCAACATATTGAATCACATTCATTTCATATTCTCTTCAATCATATTTCACATTCATAAATCATTCAAACTATTTATTTCAACCATTTAAAATCATACATATCAAATGCATATGAAAGGCTCATAAGACTATTTTCAATTTTTATTGTTGTGACAAAGTGCCTATAACTGTCTCGTATCTATTATGGATACCAGGCTCGTTAATAATTGTCCCTTATCCATTGAAAATACATGACTCATTTTACATAGTGAGCCAGAGGCTCTTACCACATTCTGAGCTTTAAGCTCTTTTTTACTTTCTAAGCTTTAAGCTCTTTTTTGGTAGCTACTTCGGTCACAACAGCTTTTATGTTGTCATGCATTCATGTAATGAAATGCATCACATCCATATATAGTCAATTAGTCACTTGATTTCAATTTCACATTCACATTCACATTTATCATCAAACTTTGGTCCAACATTCAACAATAATGTTAAGTATCACTTATTCATTCAAATTCATATTCAAGGAGTATTTCCAATGATTTTTACATACATCAACGCCTTAGACATTTATTGTCTGGAATCAATGCATTCTTATTAATCATATCAGTAGTAATTCAATATAGAAATTTAAAATAGAACAAACAATGAAAATGAGACTATATATGTACAATGTCTGGATGCAGACATTCTATCCTATATATCAGCATCATGCAACGCATAAATTACACACACATTATTAATTGCACAATCTTATGAATACTCAATCACATACATATGTATATGTGTTGTGTATAATGCATACTCAATGACAATCCTGGGTATATTACCTAAATTCACATCTTATGTTCATTCTCATTTCATAATCATATAAGTCTAATTGAACTTAGGTTTACACTTCATTTGTACATAATCATTCTAAGTTCACCATTCAATCCTTGTCCTTTGTATGTGTCTAGCTTATTCTTAGGCTTACACCTCAAGAACACTTGGTCATTCTAATATCATAAATCAATTTTTTGTCATTTCTTTTATAACATTATATGCTCTCGTAATATCGAATTCTCATTCACATTTACTTAATACATATTACTGAACTCCTTTGAATTATAACTACAATCATATGAACATCTTCATTCCCATTATATTCATGCCTTTGGTACTTTGATATTAACAATTCATTCACTAAGTTATAACCTCAATTATCACTTCATACATATCACACATTTAGTCACTTAATCCAAGCATCATTTTAGGTTCAATTCAAGCTCCATTCAAGCCTAAATTAAGTCCAAATGGCCAATGAATGTCCGTTAGAGGGACTTTATGTCTATTGGATGAACATTCTCGGGTTTTCCATCTTTCTAACTCCACCCATATCCGTTTAAGGGACATCAATCTCCATAAAATCCGAGATTCTACCAAAATTCATACCAAGTCTAATCTCACTCACTCATATGTGCCTTAGTATTTTTGCATGCCTTTCTCATGCATGTAATCCAGCTAACCTTCCACCAAAGACGCATTGTGAAGGTCACTGAGAAGTGCTCTGAAGTTTAAGGGTCTAACAACCGATCCCCACTAGATGGATTCGACGCCCTCGTTGAATTAGTCTGCTGGCAATTCTCTACGAGTGGTTTTTTCAAAGACTTCTTAGTTAGATTTTGAAGACGGTAGCAAGTCTTCATATTGATTGGCACTTCGCCCATGTACCATCTTCCTAATCTATCAGGGTTGCCTTTGCTTCCACTTAGACTCACCTTCTCAAGGCTCATCGCACCCATTAAAGACATGTTAAGAAGAGCTCCATCAGCTAAGCTTTCTCTGTCACCTTAATCCTCCAAAATCTTGGCAATGATATGCTCCTTATTGGCTTTCTGTTTTGGGCTTTCTCGAGAATAGTTTGGCTCTTTTTCAATGATCACAATCGAAATTTGTGCTATCGATATTGTAGTCTCCTTCTTCCCATCAACGAATCTATAACAACTAACAAAAAAGGATTTTTCATCATATATAATCATCATACCTCCCAAACTCAGGTACAACACTGTCTTTGCTACCTTAAGGAAGTCAATCCCTAATATCATTTTGAAATCCTCAAGTGGTACGACTATATAATTCATCTTGGCATGCCAACTCCCTATGTTCACTGGGACGTTGTAAATAATTCCCATCACCGCTTATGCCTTACTCGTAGGGGTTCTTAACTTTGATAGGGTCTTAGACACTCTAAGCCCCAACTTGCACACCATCTTTTCCACCACAAAGGAATTTGATGCACCCTATCTACCATTGCTGTCACCTCTATCCCATTAACCTGTATTCTCATATACATCAGATGATCATAGGGATTAGGTTCTTTACTAACCGCAATCAACAACCCAATTGAATTTAACACTGCATAATCCGAATATTCTCTCTCTTCTTTGGCTTCTAAAGCATTTAGCTTCTCTTTTCTTGGACATTCTCTTGCATAATGTGATTCACTGCACAGATAACAAGCAATCTTGCCCTTTTTAGAGGACATCTTCCCACTCTCAGAGCCATCATTTTGCTTACTTTCTCCCTTGAAGTCTCCCTTCTTGGAATTCTTCTTCTTCCCTTCGATATTCTCTTGTTGAGCATGGCCTTTACCCTTCACAAAATTAGAGGAGCTTGCCTTAGTTTCCTTCATCGCTTGAAAGTCCACCAAGGCATCAGTTGTCGCGATTGCACCAACTATGACCTTCACATTTTGCCTCCGCAACTTCATTTATGCCCACAGTTGTAACCCGAACAAAAAGTTAAAGAGCTTGGCCATGTCTAACATGTTTTCAATATCAAGTAATAGAGAACTAAAAGACTTAACATAGTCTCTTACCGAACCCTTGTTTTAGTTTCTACAAAGAATCCCTCGTAAGCCCTAAATTAATCAATGGAAGAAATCAATCCTTAAACTCTTTCTTTATGAGCTCCCACGTATCCACGGGAGTCCTACATTGATCTCTACAGAGGTCCTCATCCTCCATTAGAGCTTAGTATCCCTATCCAAGTACATGACCGTCACATTAACCTTTTTAGTATCGGATATCCTAGCAGCCGCAAATTACTGCTCCATATCCCATAAGAAAATTTCCAACACCTTAGTGTCTTGCATGACTTCGAACACCATGGGTTCACGTACATTCATAAATGAAAGTTGTGATATGAAGCTTTCAACCCGATCGATACCTAGCATTACAACAACTTGCTTTAGCATAGTGATCTCGAACTGGGCCTCCTCTTGTGCTTTCAACAAATCCACAATCTATTGTTGAAACTGTTGGATTCGGGCCTCCAACATCTCGAATCAAATATTGTGAGATGTGAAATTTTCCTTCCCTTAAAGAATTGGCCCAGTGAATGCCTCCACCTTAATCACTCGTTATGTCAAGTTACCTACTGCCATCTTAAAATTTGGCTCTAATACTAGTTAATACATAGGTCACCTTGGGACTTAAACTTTCACCGAAGTTGATCACCAATGACCCTTGAAATGTTTACCTCGCACGCTCAAAGAAACAATGCTATAGAAGCAATAAGAAAATATAGGAAACAAGGAAACAAGAGAGATACGGTAAAACCAACCTTTATATAATTTGCCTCAAAAGAATACAAGGAATACTCTCTCTGATTGAACAAGGAGAGCAAAAATCGAATAAGCTATATAAAGGCACTCTAACTTGGAAGCCAAGTTATGTTTAGAATCCCACTTAAACTGAATTGCCTAAGATTGTGCTAAAATCACGTCTATCTTTATCATATTACATTACATGTAACCTGAATGTATCAGCGATCGTGATTATCTGGGTCAAGTCTTTGGTGCATCAACGGTCACAATTACACCAATCACGTCTTTCACATTTTTCCTCCGCAACTCCATTTGTGCCCACGGTTGTTACTCAGACAAAAATTTGAAGATCTAGTCCTCGTCTGACATGTTTTAATATCAAGTAATAGAGAACTAAAAGACTTAACATAGTCTATTATCGAACCTTTTTGTTTCAGTTTCTTCAAGACATCCCTCATAAGCCATGAAGTATTCAATGGAAGAAATTGATCTTTCAACTCCTTCATAAGCTCCCACATATCCACGGGAGTTTTACTTGCACTGATGTCTACAAAGGTCCTTGTCCTCCACCAGAGCTTGGCATCCCCATCTAAGTACATCATCGTCACATTGATCTTCTATTTGTTAGACTCTTAAACTTGAGAGCACTTTTCAACGACCTTCAAGAGCACAACCGGGTTATGGACATACCTTGAGTTCTTAGGCATATCTTGAGCTATAAAGCTCCGAATGAGGTGGTTCTTGTTTTTAAGTGAACTGGAGACATAGAGCTGCATTTGTCTTGAAGAAGTCAATTTGAGATGTGGTGTTGGGCTGGTATGGGCATGCCACACCTATGAGATGTCGGTTAATGAGGGTCATTGAAATAACCCTTCAAGGAAACCCGCTCACGTTTTACGACCCCGGTTGGATTGTTGGGCTTCGAAAACGGGGCTCAACACCAAAAATGGCTAAAAAACTTAGCATCCCTATCAGACACAATAGACCTAGGAATGCCATGCAATCTAACATCATCTCTAAAAACTAGGTCAACAACATGCATAACATCATCAGTCTTATGGCATGCAATGAAATGCGTCATCTTCCTAAATCGATCAACCACAACAAAGATGCTATCAAAACCCCTCTTTGCCCTAGGACAGCCCAAAACAAAGTCCATAGAAACATCAACCTACGATTCAGTAGGCACAGGTAAAGGGGTATATAATCCATGAGGTTTGACAGTGGATTTTGCTTGTCTACATGCAATACATTTGGCACATACACGTTCAACATCCCTACACTTTCCAGGCCAATAATTTGAACTAGGTTTTAACCACAATTTAAAGAGAAGATGGATGCAATTTTAGTGGATAAGATGAAAGAACAAAGGAGAAGACAGCAGAATTTTCCTTGCTGTAAATTTCTTCACTAGGTGCTAGGTGTCTTAATTAAGGCATGTATGCCATGTATCTGCGAAAGCATATGCTACCATTTATCCACACTTTAAGTTGCCATATGTCACCAATTAATCTATCCATATGTCTCATTATAATTAGTCCAATTTTCACATAATAATTGCTCCATATCATTGAGTGTCATTAACTTGGATTAGTCAATCACTCAACTCATCAAAATAGTTTATAATATAGCAATTGGCATAATCATTTCAAGAACAACAATTATGAGTTGTAATTAATGCAAATCAACCCTAGGAAATCCCAATAGTCAATTAAATTAATAAATGAGAATAAGGAGACAATTTATGATAATCAACCCTTGAGAAAACCAATAGACATTAGATCTTAATATGGTTCAAAAATTTGAACCAAAATCGCTAAGAGTCAAAATTTTCATAATCAAATGATAACTAATAGTTATATTCATTAGATATGCAATAGTCATAGTTTGGTTCTTATTCTTTTGACTTTTCTTTGGTGGCGTTTTTTTAATTTTCTTTTAATGACTTCAAATCAAAAACACATAATTCAGCTTGAAGAGGGGTTGATTAATGAAAAATGAACACAGAGACACAATAATAAGTAAAACACTAGTTTGAGAAAAAAGAAAATTGGTAAAAGACAAGAAAACAACAAGGCAAAATATAGGAACAAGGTAACACAAAATAAAATAAGAACAAAGTTAGATCCAACTTGATTCAAGTGCCTTGCTTTGATACAAAAATTCATGCAAACATCAAGAGATGATTCTGAAACCTAAACATTGAAGGAATTACCTAGATTAACACTCAAATTAGACCTATTCCAACCTTAAGACCCTATACTTTAAATGAACAACAACCAAAGGATTCATATTAGAGTGAGATGTCACGCACTAAAGGATCAACAATTAGTGTGATAAGTCTTCTTATAGATGCCACAAGAATGTGTGTTCTATATAAGTTCAAGCCCTAGATCAAAACCATCGAAGGAGAAGCCTCCCAAATTTGTTTTCTGTCAAAATAATCTACTTACAATTTGTTCTTGTGGTGTGTTATATACTAACACAATTGTAAAATCCTAACTAGGCCTTAAAAAACATTTTTACGGCCAAAAATAAGTATCTTCAAGTCAAAGTCAAACACACCTAAGTTGAAGGTAATAATTATTACAACATAAAACAGACACATAAATAGTATTTATGGCCCAAAATAACATAAATAATATCCTTTATAAAGCTTATGAACTAAATAGCATTTTTGGCCTAAAATGGAAAGCAATAACATTTCATATCATGCTTATTCCTTCACATAAGCCTTTACGCATAAAATAAAGCCATTATGGCTAGATTGCACATCCAAATTACATGACTCGGCCAAATTATCTTGTTGCATCTTAATATGATTAATTAAGCTTCCAAGTTTGATTTGCATGACATTATCCCTAGAACGTGTAATAGGCTCAACTCAAATGCCCAAAGGTTCATGTGTAGTTTCCTTTATTGGTCCATACTAGTTCTTATTAATAGTAATTTGAGTACTTTAAATTTTATTGCTTATCTTTGCATGATAAAGGTGATTTGAGGATGAATCCTTTTAAGAAATGAGGGAATGATGGATATCAACTTGCACTACCACTTACTTCTAGGCACTCTAATGACTCTTTACAAGGAATTGGAGGTCTAATGACTAGGAAAAAATCAAAAGCATAAAGATAACTTTTCATATATTAATCGTAAAGATGCAAGAAAAGGAGGTTGTTCAAGATGAATCAAATGCATTACTAAGATTAATCAAACGTGTCTCATCTTAAGGTTTGACATTTATTTTCTTAAAATCAGCAGCTGTGAAAATTAGAATGGTTTATTTCTGCGTCAATGTTGTATGCTTATGGATTATTTACATGTTTTCCAATATGTCATTGCTTAATACGATTTTCATTAGGATAGTTATTTACATTCTATTAAAGATGTCATTGCTTAATAGGTAAAGAACAAGGCTTGGAAAAAATTACAGAATGAGGAAGCATAATGTAGGCAACATCAGTATCTTTTTTCTGTTTAGATAAGGATTAATATGCTGTCGCCATAATGAACAAGAGAATATGGCTTGCTCACATTATCAGTTCTATAACAAAGCTTGAAATTATGTTGCTTGTTATTTGAGCTATATAAGAGACACAACCTGAATTGCTTTTATTAAGACAAGTACAACAAGCTTGTTCTCCTGTCCCTCCAAATCTCCATCTCTAAAATTGTTTTAATTGCATCCAAGTCCATTATCTCAAATTCACTATCATCCCTTCAAACTGTTAATTTCAACCTTATTCTTTTTTTTGATAAATGACTTCAACCTTATTCTTAGCTACAATTAAAATGTCATCATATATAACAACACATAGATCTATAAACCATCTAACAACTTTCTAGAGTAAAAATAATTGTCAAACTGATTAGAAAAGAGATCTTGAGACAATATGAGTGCATTAAATCTTTTGTACCATTCCCTTAATGACTATTTAAACTCATACAGAAATTTTGTTTAGTAAACACACGTAGTCCTTCTTGAAATGAAGAAAACCCTTTGATTGTGACATAAAGATAAGTTTAATTTAAACAACATGAAAATGCAAAAAGTAATGAATATGCTAAGGACATGTTCATCGATTTAATATTGACCTACATACAATTAAACATACTTCATAGAATTGTTATTCTCATACCTCTCCTAGCAAATATTAATCGTAAGTTAACGATAAGCTCTATTAACCTTGGTTTTTTCTTTAGGTGATGTTTAATTAAGAGAATCTCGTTAATTAAACCTAGCTATCGAACAATCTAGGAGAAACTCTCTAGATTTAATTACACAATTGTATTACAAGTTAGGAAAATAGATTAATCAAGGTAACAACCATATATGCTTAAGTCATTTCACCTAGGTTACATTATCCCTAGTGATTCACCACCAATTGAAAACACAACAATTAAGGATTGTATCCCTAATGATTTGATATCATTAGTGGCCATAAACAAATCTCAACATAGCAATTACATATTATATGGAAGATTTCAGCAGTGGGTTTGTAATAAAACAATACAATAAATGCATTAAGATTATCTTTAAATAATACCCACATAATAAACAATGGATGACATAATCAATTCCTAAGAGAGAAAGGATACAACGTACATAAAGAGATGCTCAAAATGTGTCTTTGACTTCGATATCCCTTATGAATTGGAGCAAGGATGATTAGCCCTCTATGGCCTCCATGGGTCTCCAACAATGCAAGCTTTTGTCACCCCTTTTATTTCCAAAACTATTCATATCATTATGTCATCAAAATGATGTTTTTATACTAAAATGATTGTGATTCTCAAAAGGCAACTCAAATATTATGATTTTGATTCACTTTAGTTCTTTCACTTCCAAATTATACCAAAACCAAATATGAACTAAAGTGAATGCCTTAAGCATTTAATAGCATTAATCACTAAGTGTTATGGAATAAATGTATAATCAGTTAAGCACATATCAACAGATCTAGTTACCATAAAGAAGTTTAACCATTTTTTAAATTCAATTAATATATTAAGGTATTAGAAATGGTATAACCTAACATATGAAGAGTATATTCTTCAAGGTAGAGATTATCATGCACGGATCATATATGAAAGTTTGCAATATTAGAGTTTTGAGAGGGAAACAATTCCTTCCTAAATTTTTTTATGTGAAAAAGGGAATGGACATGGCATGTTCCTTTTTGGAATTCAAAAGTGAAGGCATAGGCTTATTGGTATGGAAAAGGTATTTTCAGAAAAAAAAAAGACATGGTCTAAAATATGTGCATGTCATAAACCATGTCCTCAATATAAAGAAGGTAGTAAAATTCCTGACCCATGATATGGTCAAGTACCAAATTGTATTTTACCATATAGATAAGTAGGAAGATCTATAGACGAAGAATATTGGTGTGCTAAACACTATATCATGTTCAAAAGAAATAAAATCAGATTCTTAACATAGAACATAACAATATTCCAAACTATAACTATAATAATTAGCCTTAGACAAAAGCATATTTTTAGTAAATATTAAACTCTAGAATGATTGTGTGTTGGGCCCCAATTTTTTTTATTATTTATTAAGCATGATTGGAATAAATTTTATGGTCTTGATAGATAAACCATTTTATTTGGAGTTTAATTATTATGCCAAGGCTACAATTAAATTAGTGTATGATTTAGGGTATAAGATTATGTCCTAAGGTAAGTAGTTGGATTAAATGAAAGAAGGGGTAAAATTGGAAGAAACAACTAAGTGAAGGGAAAAATGGGAAAAACAATAATAGAAATATGTCTTGGCTTAGAAGAAGAAGAGGAATGTCGTGGGTGTGAGAAGAAAAGAAAGAAGGAAGATAGGGTTTTGGAGATCTTGAAGAGTTTGAAGAATTGGAGCTTAAACTAGTAAGTACAAGCATTCTTCCTTTCTTGATTTGTTGAATGAAGCATATTTAGTGATAGTTAAAAGTGAAAATGAAGTTGAATGTGTGTAGGGAGTTGTTAATGAATGGTGTATGGAATTGCTTTAATCTTTTAGGGTTAATGATCAAAGATAGATTATGGTGTATTTGTGAATGATTTTGAGGTTAAAATGGAGTTGAAAATGAATTAGAAGGGATGGTTTAGGTTTAAGAGTTATTATATGTGAAAGGTGGGAACAAAATCTGGAAGATGAAACATGTCTGCGTTGCCTCTATCAAAGTTTTCTGTGGCTAGCATTCCTCACCGCGGCGAACTCCTGATTTGGGCGAATTTTTCCTTTTTGGAAAAGTTCGTCGCTGTGAACTTTTTAACACTGAATATACTTCGGTATTTTGAGCATAACTTTTTTTGTAACTATCCAAATGGAGTGATTTTAAATTTGACGTAAACAAGATGCATAAGGCTACAAGTTTTGTGAAGAAATAAAGTTTAAATTCAGTCTCTAAAGATATCAATATTTGGATTGAAGTTGAGTATAGAATATTGTCTCAGTATAAGGACAGTATCAGCATGTTTGGCATATAACTTTTGCATTTCTAAACCAAATTAAATAATTTTTGTGTCGTTGGAAACTTGAGATAATGTGGGACATTTTTCCAGAAGAAAGTATTATCAAATTTCTTCTTTTATCTAATCATAATGATCATGGAACACAGACCAAAAAGTATAGATTTTGAAGGGGTTATAGTCAATTTTAGCATTTTTTTATTATTGAAGCCTTATGAATTTCCTTTGAACGTTGTTTGAATGAGAACTTGATGTGTTATAGGAAACCAAGCAAGCCCAATCCAAGAGCAAAAGGGAAGACAACATTGAGCTTGGATTTTCAAGCGAATTAGGTGGGTTATATTGTTATAGTTGTTGTGTAGTATGGGCAATTTGTCTTGCTTGCTTGTATGTTGTGTGTTAAATTGCTTGTATTGAATTATGGCAATTGTTAAAAATGCATTGTGATTGTGACCATGTTATATCGTAGCATTTTGTATAAATGAAAAGAGAGAAAGCATGATGAGCATGAAAAGTATGAATGTGTGTGAAATGAGTTAAGCATTGAAACTTGATTGTGTTTGGGCAAGAGAGGAACGTTTCGTTAGTCACATGCACATCAACATATAGCCTTCTCTAGACTGCCCGCTTGAGGCCACGAGATCCTGAGAAATCAGACTCATTTTGTTCATGGTATAAACTTTAGTTTATCCGTTTTGTTCTACCGAACTCTCGAGCCATTTGTTGTGTATTTCATCATTGATTTGTCAAGCATGATGCATAATTGAGAGTTATGTTGTGATGGATAAATTACATGACATGTCCTTTGTGATGACATCTTGGTAACTATGAGTTGAGAGTTTAAATTGTGGAGTATTGAATTGTCACATATATATGTATATATGCATGAATGTGTGGCTCGTTGCTAATAGCTATAAATGTATCAGCCACTGAGCTTCACGGCTCACCTCATTAACTTCTACTCCTCAGGTGTAGGACGAGAAGATCATTGATCCTTGTAAGGCATCAGAAACTCCAAGAAAGTTAGAGACTTTTATACTAAGTTAGTGATTTTGGTTAGCTTTATAAGCACATCAACATTGAGCATCCTTATGTATTTTGTTCTAAGTTTCGATGTGTTTGATGATATGTATTTGCTCGAACTCTTTGAATTAGTAAGGAAAAGAAGAGTTGAAATTCCATTTGTGTATGATTATGTTTGTCTGGTGGGTGAGTTGGATGGTTAGATTTTAATGTATGTGTTTGTTTAAAATGTTTGTGGATTTCGGTTTCTAAGGGTTTCGCCGCGATGAACCTTTTTGAAAGCGTCTTTGTCGCGGCAAAGAATGACTTATGCCACGGCGAACTTTTCCCGAAGGGTCCATAAAGGTAACTCCATAGGTTCGTCGCGGCGAACCTATAGCTCGCCATGGTGAACTCTCCTTTGCTGCCACGCTGAGATTTATTTATTCATTTTATATATAAATGTGATACTTTCCACATTTCTTTCACACCACCCTCTCGCGACTGTCTCGAATAGCCTTCTCATAATTCGTCTCAAGACTCGAGTCAAACAATGTTTAGTATCCGAATCAATTGCTGGGCTCCGAAAATGGGGTCCAACATTGTGGGACTCACTAAAGTTATAGTTAAATTTGGTTGGACCTAAAAGGGCTATTTGAATTAATTATTACCAATAAATATTTGTATATATATATATATAGACACACACACACACACATTATTAGTCTAGTTTGTTTTAACCATTATCATACTTAATAATGAATCAGTTTTTATATACTAAATTAGTAGATCCTTGTTAATGTCGTTATTTTTTTATCATTTTGTGTGTTAATTTTCTTTATTCTTGAGGTTTGAAGTTACACTTAATGGGAATTAGTCTTGTTTTATGTCAAGGTGTATTTTGGAACTAAATAAAAAGAACTGCGACAATTTTGGGATAAAAAGAGCTGAATTAGATGTTAACCCTAGTTAGACATGGCCTCGTGCAACAATAAAAAATGTGAAACACGGCAGGTTAGAAGTCTAAGGCAAATTAAATAGGCAGAAGACTCTACAAGGAGGCAGCAGGCGTAGGAAGCGTGAAGGGATTTAAGTTTAGTGGCATTTTAATTTTAAAGTCACGCAACAGTAGCGCTAAAGAGGAATTAAAGAGAGCCATCAGTAGTGGCAATTTAAAATGGTCAAATCATCCACGCTACGAAGAATTAAAACAACATCAACAGCTACGGAGACAGAGACTGACATCGCACAAAGGATCAGCAGCATTAAGGAGGCCCAACAAATTAAATCAATGCAGGAGATGCAGGCGTTGGCATCGTTTTGAGGAACACACAAAGGGCAAGCAAGAGCAAATTAATTAGGCACACAAAAAACGCTAGAGGACCTAGACGTGGGCAGCATAAGAACACAACAGTGGAGAGAGCACAACTAGGGGCAGCGACAGATAGAGGGTAAGTGAAAGTGGTGTGGAACACCATTAAACTCCAATCTTTAATGTCCCATCATCTACAGTGACAAGAAAGAGGCTTAGCAAAATCAAGAGGGCTGCGTTAAATTGGGAAAAGAAGGAGCGTGAGGTAAGTGAATTAGAAAAGAAGAGAGCAACGTACATGACGGTCCCAACGTCAGTGACAATCAAAATAGTTAGGAATATCATGATGTTGGGTAACTAAATTTCTAGTTCTTGGTTTACGGAATCCTAGTTATTGAACTTTGCATGTTGTGAGATTTTTGTTCTTTATTTCAATCGATTTATTAGTCAAGTATCAGTTATTTTTCTGGGTCATTATTTGATTGTTTAATTTGACAGCTAGGTGCGCAACTAGTTTGTATGCCATATATTTAAACACGTGGTTGAATATTTAAATACAAATCTCTTTCATTAATATTCACCTAAGGTAAGGATAAATTACTACTATTGTACTTAGCAACTTAAAAATGAAATGGCCAAATTGGATTCCACTTCAATGTTATAGTTTTTAAAAATTTTTATTTTGAATAATTTTATTATAATAGTGCAGGCAAATTCATTACTAATGTAATAAAAAAGACAATATCTCTATAATTTTAACCTTATTTTTATTAGTTGGTAATTTATAAGAGATTTTAATATGCATATATATGTAATTTTAATGCAACTTATTCTGATTTTGTCCACTTACTAATTAATTAATGATTTTATAAGGGGTTATAAAATAGAAAAATCTTCATATCCCTATTTACTTTTTCCCTTCCTTGTGTTTTCTCTTTTAGTTCTAATAATCTAGATCATATTGTATACTTATTTGTAACAAAATATCATATAACATGTAGATTAAACCAATTTCCTAATTTATCGGTTAATACAATTTCGCTGTTTTATAAACAATTCTAAACTCTAATTAAATGTCTCACAAAGTGTTGTAGCATATAAAAATATATTGTTAATATTATCATCATTTTAGTGTGGACCAACATCATAATGGTGACATTAATATATGGTGGTTTCTATTATTTTATCATGAAGTAATTGCTGGTAAGATAAAATTAGCTATAATGTTTCTCCTCATATAGGATCTCTTTCTATAAGTTCAATGCAATGAATGGCAGAGTTGAAGAAGAAAGTTGAACATTAGTTATGTATGAGATCAAGCATTAACTATCCACTCTTGAATTAGTTGCATACATAGAGGCATAGACTAATTAGATTGTCATGAAGATTGTGGTTGGTACATAGACATTTCCAAAGATACTTGTCTAAAGAATATGCCCTTTATTTTTGTGTTGTAGAATATTCAGTATCATATTCACATTGTAAAAATGGGTGAACTGTAAGATACCAATACTTTCATGTTGATCATTAATTCATTTACAATCATAATTTTAGGTATCTATTTGCATATTGTTAATGCATGTCTTTACAAAGTAAATAGGAATATTTCCAATTTGATGGTTGGTTTCCTTGATAATTATTGCCAGACCCCGCTTCCAGAGCCCAGCATTCGAAGTCAATGAACTGAAACAGTACTTGTCCTCAACTATATTGAACCTAGTACAGGATAATTAGCATAACTTTCTCTACGGATATCGAATTAAGGTGTTCTTTAGATGGTTAGAAAGAAGACGTCAAGATCTACAGCATCATAAAGATATGAAAAATAGACTCTATCGTCTAAAGGGACAAAGTACACCAAACTATAGGGTCAGATGAAACCAGACCAAAGGTCAGATGAATTGGAAAAATTGTCATAACTTTCTCTAGAGGTATTGGATTAAGGTGTTCTTCATATGGTTCGAAATAGGACTTCATGATCTATAACTTTCATGCAGATCTTGAAGACAGATTCGATCCTCTACAGGGTAAAAAATGGGACCAGACGATAGGATCAGATGAAACCAGATGAAAGATCAGACAAATTGGACAAATTGTCATAACTTTCTCTAGGAATGTGGGATTAAGGTGTTCTTCATATGATTGGAAAGAGAACTTCAAGCTCTACAAGCTTGATAAAGTCCTTGAAGGTATAATCCTAGAGAGGCAAAAGTGGACTAGACAAAAGAGTTAGATGAAACTAGATGAAGGGTCAGATGTATTGGGAAAATTGCCATAACATTCTGTTCAGATTAAGGTTTTCTTTATACTATTCGAAAGATAATGTCAAGATCTAAAACTTTCATGAAGACTTGAAAATAGATTCTATCATATATAGGGTCAAAAATGGGACTAGATGATACGATTAGAAGAAACTAGATGAAGGGTCAAATGAATTGGAAAAATTATCATAACGTTTTCTAGGGATGTCAGACTAAGGTGTTATTTAAATTGTTAGAAAAAAAACTTAAAGATATACAACTTTTATGCAGACCTCGAAGACAGATTCTATCATTTATAGGGTCAAAAATGGGACTAGACAATAGGATTAGATGAAACCAGATGAAGGATCAGATGAATTGGACAAATTGCAACAACTTTCTCTAAAAATGTTAGATTAAGTTGTCTTTTAGATGGTTCGAAAGAGGAATTCAATATATACAACTTTTATGAAGAACTTAAATATAGATTCGATCATCTACAAGGTCAAAAATGGGAGCAGATGATAGGATCAGATGAAACCAGATGAAGGGTCAGACAAATTGGAAAAAATGTTATAACTTTCTCTAGGGATGTCAGATTAAGGTTTTCATTTTATCGTTCAAAACAGGACTTCAATTTATGAAACTTTTATGAAGACCTTGAAGATATATTCGATCATCTATAGGGTCAAAAATGGGATCAAACGATAGGATTAGATGAAACCAGACAAAGGATCAGATGAATTGGACAAATTTTCATAACTTTCTCTAGCAATGTTGGATTAAAGTTTCCTTTAGATGGTTCGAAAGAGGACTTCAAGATCTAAAACTTTGATGAAGAACCTAAAGACAGATTCAATCATCTACAGGGTCAAAAATGGGACCATATGATAAGATCAGATGAAACCCTACAGATAAATTGGAAAAATTATAATAACTTTCTCTAGGAATGTTAGATTAAGGTTTTATTTATGTGGTTCGAAAGAGGATTTCAATTTCTACAACTTTTATGAAGACCTTGGAGATAGATTTGATAATCTAAAGTGTCAAAAATTTGACCATACGATAGGATCAGATGAAACCAGATGAAGGGTCAAATGAAATGGAAAATTTGTCATAACATCCTCTAGGGTTGTCAGATTAAGTCATTCTTTAGATGGTTTGAAAGAGGATATCAAGATCTACAACTTTTATGAAGACCCTAAAGACATATTATATTATCTACAGGGCAGAAATTGGACTATATAATAGGATTAGACGAAACCAGATGAAGGGTCAAATGAATTGGGAAAATTGTCATAACTTTCTCTAGAGAAATAGGATTAAGGTGCTATTTCGATGGTTCGAAAGAGGACTTCAAAATCTACAACTTTCATAAAGACCTCAAAGAAAATTCTATCATCTACAGGGTCAAAATTGGACCAAATGATAGGATTAGATGAAACCACAACCAAAAGATGTAAGATGAATAGTGCATAGAAGATACAGGTCATCACCAGACGACACGTCATTGCCAGATGACATGTTATCGCTTGATGATGAGTCATCACCAGATGACTCGTCATCAGCAGACTACATGTCATCACCAGACAATACGTCATCACCAAACGATAGAAACTATACTCCTGAGCATCTCCACTTGTAAGGATCATAACGTTTGACTCCGATGTCCAAAAATTTCATACTATATACAGTTGGAAAACTAGAAAGATAAGATACAGCTTTCCAGAAGACAACTTTGACTAATTTAGCCTAAATTAATTCAGTTTCCCCTTAAAATTAGCACATAATTTCTACACCTAGGAAAGACTTAGATTATGAAATGTACATCTACAAAAGAAAAAGCACAAACACCTGGGCAAATTCTCAACTCTAAACTCATTTACTAAATCAAAAGAAGTTCATTCATTACTTTAATTACATATTAACATTATAGCAAAAGCTTAACACAAAATACAACATACATAGGATGCTCAATGTTTAACCTACTTATAAAGCTATCTAAAGGTGATCGAACTAATTTAGTTACAAAAGTTTCTAATATCTTGGAGTTTCCGATGCCTTGCGAAGATTGCTAAGCTTCTTGTTCTGCACCTAAGGAGGGAAAAGTGGGGTGAGCTATATAGCTTAGTGGCTAAGATATTTATAGCCATAGGTAATTGACCAAAAATTCAAGCATATGTATATATATGTGCTTATATTTAATAATTCAAGCATTCTTCAATTTAGTTTAACAATCATAGCTAATAATACTCAAATGCTTCATACATGACAAATTAAAGATGCAATGCATAACAAATGCCTCGAGGGTTCCATGGAAACAGAATGGAGAAACCGAAGTTTACCCCATAAATAACATGAGACCAATTTCGGAGCTCATATGCCATAAGTAGTCAGCCGGGAGAAGGTTCTTATCAACGTGGACATGATGAATAGAATGGTTCCATTCTCGCCTAAACAAAAGCACATAATCATTTTCTCATATGCTCATACTTTTATGTTTTGTCTTCTTTTCATTTAATACAAAATGTCATGTCCTCTTTTGAGGTATAAATTAGTCAGAATTCATCATGCATTTTCAACATTTACAAACAAGTCAATTTCAAACAAATCAATTTCAACGTACACACATAGGCAAGAATTTTCTCAATTACACTATAACCATAAATATGTTATCCACCTAATTAGCTTATGAAAATCTAAGTCAAGTTTGCCTTTCCGCTTGCTCTTGGGTAGCATTACCTTGATTTCCCAGAACAACTGACTGTGCATCGTTACGCTAGTCAAAATAAAATAACTAGACTACTACTATAGCAGTGGTGAGTCTAGGTCGATCCCACAGAGAGTGTGTGTAAA
>JAOSBK010045038.1:0-19067 GCA_027568895.1 Erythroxylum shatona | reverse complement strand
GTTGATACCCAACGATCATTATATGTATAGATGTAAAGTTTCTCTCTTTGGTCCAGTATCGACTTTGCTGTTTCGCAAACCCGAGGAATATACGCGTTGAAGACTTTGTCTCTGTCTCTCATCTTGCATGTCAAGTTGAAGTATCGTTTTTGAGAATCGTAATAGCTTTTGGTTTCTTTCTCGTGAAGAATCCACTCCAAGCGCATGTTTTGGAACTCATCGATGACTTTGGAGCCAGTTGGCATGCTTGATTTTGGTGGTCCAGTGATGTTGTTGTTGTCATTGTTGCCTAAAAGAAGACTTCGAGTATGAGAACTAATTCTCGTCGGAAGATAGATCTGGGCGGCGCGAAAAATCTCATTCGGGACCGCTTCCCAACGGTCTTCAATCACGTAAGTGAAGTCAGAGAAGTAATTGGAGAAGAAGTCGGAGAATTTCTTGGTGAAGAAATCACGGGCATGTCGTGGAACAATTTCGTTCAAGATTGTTCTTATGATCATGGATAGAGTAGATATGGAGGCGTAAAAGGTGAGGAGTTTGGACATTGAGGGGCTTTCTTTGAAGAAAGAAGCCATTTTTAGTGGAAAAGATGCAGAAAGGGGAAGGAAAGTTAAAACAAAGTTAGTGGAGTTTGAGACTTGGGTGGAAGAAATGAAGCTCAATTTAAAGTGCTTGTAGAGAGTGACTTTTTGCAGCTGACGTCAATTTTTTTAAGGGTATGCTTGTTTGAGGGTACGGGACAAAAGGTACGGGTATGTTTTGAAAAGTAACGTTTGTTATCAATCTATCATTATACATATATCACTTTCATTCCCCAGTTTTTGGTAATACTCCATTCCTCTTAATGGGAATCATTGTTCAAGTTTTTAGCGCAAAATTTTATTATAATTAATTATAAAATATAATTAATTAAAATATAAGTAATACGGTATATAAAATATAATTAATTAAAATATATTTAAAATTTGATATAAAATAATTTTAATAAATTTTTATTTCTCAAAATGTTTAACAAACCAACCACTATCAAAGGTAATGGTAATCATTCCTTCATCTTAACCAACCATCATAATTATAATGATTATATTCATTCTCATTCCCCACTATATTCATTCCTATTCCCATTCTCATTACCCTCGGTGAACCAAGTGCTCCCTAATTATACAGATTACATTTTCAAGACAATTCATCATGCAATTAATAAGGGTATATCAAATATTTCACTAACTTTCTTAATAAGTGTGCATTTATCTAAAACGATCCTTATTTTGGATAGGAATGAGTATCAATTATGTAATAAAATTTAATGTGATCTTGAATCTCCAAAAATCAAGTAGAAACAAAATTTGCTCTTATTTTGCTACTGCACGAGGTAGATTCCCCGCCACAATATCTCAATAAATTATTCCCAAGTTTTTTTTTTAATATTTTCAACATAACCACATTACATTTAGTTGTCTCACACCAGCAGCTATTCCAACTTTTTCTTTTTGTTCTCCACGTTTATCACTTTTTATATGTATTTAGTTGGCTCAACTTTATGGAAACATGGTCTTCATTACGCTTTTTCACATTAATTATTGTTAATGTCACTTACATCAGATTTCACTACTAAAAATTTCGTAGCCAATTAATTGCAGAAGAACGTAGAAATTAATGTGCAAATGTTTTGGTAGTTGCGCTAGCTTTATTTATGGCGTTTCAGATGGGATAGAGACAGGATTTATGGTGAAGTTCACAGAAAATCATCAATTTATGCATTTGAGATGAGAAACGATGAATGGACTTGACAAGTTTAAATGGCTAATAATGATATGCTATTCTTGTATAATAGCTATTTCCATTTTACACTATTTTTCCTAGCTAGCTATCCGCAGCATGGGGTGGAACTTACATTTCAAGATGAAGGCGCGCAGAGGATGAATGGGCATCATTTGGAAATAGAAAATAATTTTAAACCATACAAGTAAAATTTTTTCCATTTAAGTAAGGCATAAAAAGGGTTCAAATCAAGTGAGTGGTTTTAATCAACTTATAACCACGCATTTATTTAGTTTGAGCTTATTGAAATACTGGAAGACGTTGAAGGAAGCTGGTTTTGTTCTTGTCCACGAATGCCAGTAATAACTACGTGGCAATTGCCAATACGTACTGAGTACTGCCGTTCCTTCGAATGTTAATTGCTCTTGCTTCCCCGCATAAAAATTGGCCTCTGATCAGCAAAAAGTAATGAGGGAAAGTTTTAAAATAAAAATTAGAGAAATGTCCTTAACCTAAATATCATTTCTCGCTTTTCATCAATAACTACACTAATAACAAGTTAGAAACTTATCCATTCGGTTAACAACACTACTTGCCAGAGTAAAGATAAGATGTATAAAATGAACATTAATTGTCGAAGTAAACATATAGCACAATGAGTGATTTTTCAAGTAAACCGTCATGTCATATGCAAGAAATACTGTTTCATCCTCACGTCTGTTTCCACGGCTAATGGAAACATATTATTCACTCTATAAGCAATCGGATAGCTACGTATATATATGACCAAAAACAAAAAAGCGCTTCAGAAAAGAATTACCATTGACTCTGTATCCAATTAGGTACGTAGATGTTTTACCTTGTCCAACTGAGTGGGGTTATTGTCGTCCATCATCAGGTCCAAAACATGATATTGTCCCCACTTGCAAAAGACATAGGTAAGTCAGTACAAAATTAATTCCACGTTTTTTTTTTTTTTGGATGAAAAGTAAGAGGTGTGCAACATATGAAACATTAGTAAGAAGAATCATGTGATGAAAATGAAGAATTTACGCAGTTGTATTCTGGCTCTGATGAAAGATTATATTGCAGGTTAAAGAATTGAATTGGGACAATGATACACACAGATCGAATTCGTGTCTAAGGGGAAACCATGAACCTTATAAGTCAAACTTGTATCATTTCAGACATTAAAAGAAGACACGCATGAGAAGGCATTATGTTTATGAAGAACTATTTGTTGATAGATGCTGACAAGAGAGAATATGCCTTAATATATGAGGCGCCATGATTCCGTGGACTACCCTAGTGGCTAAAACATAAATGAGAAAAACCAATAAATGGCTATCGTCTTGGGAGAATTCAACTATGTAGTTGTGTTGCATTCTGACATATATAATTTGTGTTACATACAATGTACAAAGGAGACCTATGAGATCAAGAAAGAAAGAAGTTAGGAACAACGACATCACCGAAGAGAACCCACTCCGGTACTTAATTGGTATAGACACCAGGCAAACCTACCTTCTTTCTTTATTTTCTCGTAGACATCATGAATCATTCTTTACTAATTATTAGAGTCAATGCACAAGGAGGTAAAGCCTCTTATTTTATGTAATTGTTGACCATCATAATGCAAATTTAACAACATTTTAAGAATACCAATGTCCGATGCAAAAGAAAATATTTTTATCATATTATTAATATGACTTGTTTTTTGAAAAGTTAAAATGATCCAATTAATATAAGAGGTAAATCAACAATATTACAAGGGACTCAATCAGCCGATACAAAACCAGTGAAATTAGTAATTGCCCACGTTAACGTTTGGGGCATGCGTGAGTATCTTAGAACATCGGGAGGGTTCTTAGAGCCACTAATTAGAACCACTCATTTCAATCTAACCTCTCAAGATAGACCTTTAAGCCGTGAAGGAGAGCTGAGCAAGACCAAATAACCAGCGTCCGAATCAGGCTGTTCGCATCTATCAACAAATATTTCTTCATAAACATTAATTCCTTTTCATGCGTACGTGTCTTTTTTAATGCGTCTAAAATGATACAAGTTTTACTAATAAGGTTCATGGTTTCCCATTAGACACTAAATATATTCTGTGTATCATTGTCCCAATTCAATTCTTTAACCTACACTATAATCTTTCATCAGCGCCAGTATGCGACTACGTAAATTCTTCATTCTCATCACTTGATTCTTCTTATTAATGTTTCATATGTAACAAACCTCACTTTAGCATTTATAAAACATTCAACTTAAGCTTTAAATAAATGACAAAGCTATATTTCTATTTATTATGTGTCACGTCAGTGATGAGTGTGGCAATGTGAGACCCATATATATGATTAAAGTTAAATTAATTTTTATTAATCCTATTTAATTTTGATAAACCCTAATTAAAACTAATAAACTTGATCAAACATAACTATTATGAATTTAACCTATTCAAACTCTTTTAATGAAAAAATCCTAATTACTTGGAAATTTTCAAATTGATTTTTCTAAAACCTAAAAGACGCCTAATTTCTTTCAGGTCTAACGTGGAGAGAAACTAATTGGTAATACAGAAAAAGAGGAGTGTGAACGCGGAATCAACTAGAAGAAGAGGCACTAACAATTGGAGAAAACCGAATAGAGAACAACAAAAAACTGAGAATGGGAAACAACCATGAGGAAGGAGTGAGGAAACTAACAAACAAAAAAAGAGGAGGGAGTAAGAGTCGTTAAACAGAGAAAGAGGAAAAGAATTAGGGAACAAAAATAAGAAACAGAGAAAAATAGGGGAGAGAAACCATGAAGGCTGAAGAAAGCAATATTAGAAACAAGAGAAGATTCAAAGATCATAACTAATAGAAGAAGAAAAAATATATGAGAGAAGGAGATAGCATATAGAAACCAAAGGTCAAGCTCAATGAAAACACTCGCTATATCCAAGTATCTGTGGCTGACTGCAATGTATAGTTGAGTGTCCCTCTTTTTGTTCAACTTCCTTAATAACTATGCAAAGCTTTTAGCAGCCCATTTAACAAAGTTTATGAACTTACTATTATGGGGTGTTTGATATCTTGGAAAAGGATGGTTGTGATATAGATGTGGAGGATTGAGTCATCGTTGGTCTAGACAATCTTGATATTACTTGGAAGCTTCTATATCACATTCAATTGCTTTAAGAAATAGCAAATCATCCATTATGTACTTTGTCACGATGAGTTCAAAACATTAAGCTTCTTTTCGGATTTCAGATTATGTGGAGCAAACTTAATCAAATTGGGATTTTTCATGCTATTAAGATTTTTTATTGAAAGAGTTTAGTTATAGTAAAGTCATATTATCTCAGTACAGTTAGGCTTAATAAGGTTAATTAGGGTATACTAAAACTAAACATAATTAAGAAAAATAGATTAAAATTAGTTTAAGCTTAATCATATATATGGATCTCATATATCCAACAAAAATAATAAACTTATGTCACATTATCATTGATGTGATACATAGCAGATATGAATTAGGATTTTGAATGTTTCAAAATATTAAGGTTTAACATGTATCCTGGTAAAAATGTTAAGTTAAATTTACACTTTTTGACCAGTAATTATAATAAACCTAACTTTTTTTTCGACATTTATTCAATAAAAAATTAGACACCATAATACTTTTAAAATGTTATTCCAAAAGTGATAGTTAAATCTACACTTTTTACCTAATAATTATAATAAACCTAACATTACTTTCTTTTAAACTTTTACAAAAAGTCACTAAAAATTAGGTACCATAACACTTTTAAAAATGTTAGTCTAAACTAGCATTTAAATGAGACTCTTAATCAATGCCATTTTATATCTTATTTTTATATACTTGTAGGGAAATTTATTATGAAGATCATTTTAAGATCACTTTCACATTGCATATCTAGCATTTCAGCAGAACATTACAAGTATTAAAAGACTATGTAATTTTAAAGTCCAAAAAAATTCACATACTATATCACTTTATAAAAAATGTTAACTTAAAAATGTAGGTTTGAAAACAA
Organism: Erythroxylum shatona; assembly: GCA_027568895.1. NCBI lineage: Eukaryota > Viridiplantae > Streptophyta > Magnoliopsida > Malpighiales > Erythroxylaceae > Erythroxylum > Erythroxylum shatona. Next base: position 13,261 of record JAOSBK010045038.1, on the reverse strand, counting down.
ACTCTTAATAAAAGTCAATTTATGTCTTTTTTTCCTTTTAGATATTTTTCATGATATTTCTAATCAATATTTTTTTCAAAATTTTTATTTTACATAATTAACCTGAATAATATAAATATCATCATAAATTTAACACTCGTTGAATTTCTTGTAATTGCATAATGCATTTATAGCACTTCACTGTGATATTTTCTAAATGTTTTAACAAGAATATCTTATTTTTTAAAACATATAAACTTTAATATTAAAATTTTAAAGATGAGTTTGAAAACTAGCTAAATAAATTTTCTTATGATACCATGCCACGTGATAAGTTCATATTTTGCATATTTATGGGGAATAAATTAGTTTATAACATAATAATTTTACAATATGTTTTAAGTAACTTATATAATATTTTATTGTATATGGTTTATTGAGTTGTAAGCAATAACTAGAGGTGACATTCTGGAATTTATTATAACAAGTTGCAATGAATTGGAAGTTAGTATGGTGGAAAATAACTTTGTAGAAGTTATTATAAGATTAATTTAAGTTTGAACATGGTGATAATTGAAGTACGAAGAAGAGAACTCGTTGGGATCAAGAACAATTAAGAAACAAAAGTATACCAGTGCCAATGATGAACTTGATTCAAATACTAGTTACATGGTGATTAGAAAGTTTAAAGTTCCAAAATCTAACAAGTGTCAACGTTAGGAATGAATCAAGCATCAGGCTAATGATATAGAATTTGAGGACATGTGAAGCCATAATTTCACCAACCTTAGTACTCTTTTAATGTAACCTTAGACCATAAATACAAAAATTAAGGTTAAACAAGGAGAACATTTGGCAACTACTTTTTATACATTCTTAGTTGAGCTTTTCTTGGCATCAAGGAGAGCTTAAGAATAAGATTGGCAGAAGATTTACTGCATTTGGAAGTAATTAGGGGTATTTCTTTTAGTTTGTTACCCTTTACTTTCTTTTATGTTAAGATTGTTTTGTTTTGTTTAAATTTCATTATGCTTAGTAGCTAAATCCCTAGTTAGGGTTAAGGATGCAGTTTATGTGGCATATTTTGATATTAATACATGAATAGTTGCTAATTAGGTTAAATATATTATTTTTAATATTGATTCTTACACTTTTAATATTCTTATTAATGGTTAGCCATCTCAATCTATTAAGAGCTATAAATGAATTCAACAATGAGATCCAATTTCACCCCTATGTCTTTGTTCTAGTGATGGAAGTCTTTAATATAAATATTTAAAGAGTTGTAGAGAGAACAAAGAATTTTAAATTTCACTCAAGATGTAGAAAGTTGCAGATCATAAATCTCAATTTTGTTGATGATCTCATTTTCCTCTCCAAAGCTGACCACACTTCTATTTCTACTCTCATGAAAGCTCTTAAAGTCTTTAATAAACAATCTAGGTTAGAAATTAATTGTACAAAGAGTGGTGTCTATCTTTCCAAAAATGCCATGAGTCAAGAACAATCTTTACGGAGTATTATTGGTTTTTTTCAGCTCCTTCCTATTCTCTATCTTGACATTCACATCTCTGTCTTTAATCTCTCTTTAAGAAACTTCATTATATTAATTGAAAAAATCAATAGCAAAATTTATAGTTAAGGTTCCAAGATTTTGTGTACTATTGGATCAGCTTATTAATTATAATTTAAACTTTGTTAATGTTTTTTAGGTTGCTCCTACGGCCTTTCCTGGTAATATCATTAAATCCATTGATACGATAAGTAGTGACTTCCTTTGGTTAGGAAATGATGAGGCTTATAGAAGAGTTAGAATTCAATGAAAGGGGTTATGTTTACCAAAATATAGAGGAGGTCTTAGGATAATTCCTCTTAAAATAATGCTTTCAAAGAGATAGTGGAGGTTAATAGCTAATAAATAAGCTTTGTGGTACAAATAGATTCATCATATATACATCAATAATAAGAGAATTTGGAGCTTAAAGATTAAACCATCTTTAGCATGAACCTTAAGATCTATTATAAAAAGAAGGGACTTGTTTAGGAATGACTTTGTCTCTATTATTGGAAATGGTATACCAACAAGCTTCTATTTTGATAATTGACTTTCAATTGGAGCCCTAGACAAATTACATAATGATATCTCTTTCAAGCTATTACTCCAACAAGATATGATAGTTATTGAAGCCTTATCAAACAAGCAAAGATTTAGGAAAAGTTTTATTCCCAATTCTCTCTATTTAGGGATCATCCAAATATGCTTCATTCATAAAAAAGATGGCATCATCTAGAAGCATACTAGGAATGACATTTTTTTACTAATCATTAATGTACAATGGTCTTACAAGGCAATCCTGGCATAATTTTTGGACCAAAATTGTATGGTTTAAACATCTACATCCTAATGAATCCTTTATATTATGGTTGGCTATCAAAGACAAAGCACCAACTGTCGACAAGATGGTGAAGTACTTAAACATTACCAATTGGTGCATATCTGGTAAAAAGTCTTAAGGAAGTATTAAGCATTTATTCTTCCAATATGAATTGGATACATCTATATGAAGATCATTATTACATAAGTTTTATATCTATAATGCTCTAGATGATTGGAATCCTATAAAAGCTTGGTGCATAACTATATAACATCCTAATATTACATTCAAGTGGTGCTTATGTTTGATACTCTCATTTCTTGTCCAAGCTACATGGGATGAAAGAAATAACCACATTTTTCATGATAGAAGCCTAACCAAGGAACAATTTAACAACAAGATACTTCAACAGATCAGATGTCATACCAGTTTAAACAGATACAAGCTTAAAGGTCTGGATTATTGTAGCAGAATATGGAATGTGTAGTCTATAATTCATGGATATACTAGATTTACAAGCGGTTGAACATATTTATGTAATAGTTGTTTTCTTCTATATGGAGATACCTATGCAGTTTTTCTTTTCGTGAATCTATTTATACTACTCAATTGCCTTTAATGACTTAATTTATTACCTATTTCTCAAAAAAAAAATGTTGACCCTTAAATTTATGTTTGGCCATCTAGATTCAGTCTTAGGAATTCTATGAAAAATTGAAAGGAAAAATATAATACATACATTGGAAAAAATAATTATCTAGATTTAGAGGATGATATACCTTAGATTATAGTAATAACTAATAGATTAACAATTTTTAAGGAGTTTATTTAAGGTTAATTGCATATGTAAAATATGGTAATTCCTTAATTAGATATATATGTTTGCCTTAAAGAGGACAAAAATACCTTACAGTAATTATTATTACAACTTAGATAAATAATTTTGTTTAATAATTGAAATTTCTAACAAGTGAATTTCGAAGCCCTATTATTTATTTATTGTTGGAGATGTCAATTAGAGAAGATCCCAACAAAATATTACCTCTCTGGTTAATATTTGATCTATAGGAGGACGATCAGGGATTTTGTATTAGATCAGAATATCTATATTACTTCGTAAAATAGGTAGTGTAGTTCCCTATATATGTATAATGTAAATAGAAAAATATGAGACAAAAATGAAAAAAAATATAGAAGTTTTAGTTACTGTGGGTGTAAGTCTCAATAGACCAATCCACGTAAAATCGTGAGTTTTGTTTTTTGTCTCAAATCTTCATGGTATCAGAGCAAATTGATATATAGACAGTGGCATCCATGCCAAAAATCGAAGTCACAAATAGAGGATCAGTTGTATTTAAATCCCTCAACGAAAAGGAAACCATTCCTAATATGAATCTTAACGGGATCGAGAGCCCGTCCTTCCAATTTACAGTTGTGAAGCTGAATGGAAGAAATTTTAGAGAATAGGCACAATCAATTTCATTGATTATCAATGGGAAAGGGAAGATTAGGTATCCTATTGGAGAGATGAATAAACAACCTTCCACCGATGCTCTTGCACTACAAAAGTGGAGATCTGAAAACTCAATGGTGATTGCATGACTTGTCAATTCAATGAAAGAGGTATGGGATGCCATTAGGGAAACATATTCAAAGGCCAAAAATGCCTACCAAACCTTTGAAATTAAAACAAGGTTGTGGCAGATGTAGTAGGGAGAGAGGGAAGTGATCAATTACTATATGGAGATGATGGGTTTATGGCAGGAACTTGAGTTAAGTGCATAAGAAGAATGGGATTGTGCATCAGATAGTGTTAGGCACAAGAAGAAAGTGGAGAATGAGAGAATATTTGAGTTCCTTGCTGGGCTAAACCATGAACTAGATGATGTACGAGGGAAGATTTTTGGACAACACCTTTTACCCACTTTACAGGAAGTTTTCTTAGAGGTAAGAAGAAAGGAGAGTCGATGGTGGGTTATGTTAGTTAGAGGCATTCTAAATGAATCAGAAGAAAAATCAGGTTTGGTATCTCACAGATCACAAATAGGGGGTGGACCAAGTACGACCCGTAGCTTTAATATTGAGCCCATTCAATTCAACAAAAGAAAATGTATAGATGTGATCTTTGCAACAAACTAGGACACTCTAAGGACGAGCATTGGTAGATCCAAGGAAAATAAAAACCATGGCTATTAGGTTACTGTAAACTAAGAGGAAAAGACCAGTCAACTTGAGGTAAATTTAGTTCCGAATAATTGGAAAAATTATACAAAGTCTTTACCTTGTTTCAAACTTCAAGTTAGCCTTTCAATAATGTTCCTTCCAGATCCCTAGGTCAAAGAGGTAATTTTTTAAGTGACTTAAATACTACAATTCAAGCACAAGCATCTTGGATTATGGACTATGGTTCCTCTGATCTTATGACTGGTGGATGTCAATTGTTTACAACTTACTCACCTTGTGATAGAAATTTAAAAGTAAAGATTACAGATGGGTAACTTTCATATGTTGCTGGGAAAGGGAGTATTTGTATTTTTGATTTTATTATCCTAGAACCTATTTTACATGTTTTCAAATTGCCTTGCAATTTGTTATCCATTAGTCAATTGACAAAAAACTCTAACTATTCTACTTATTTCCTTACCTCTCATTATATCTTTCAAGATCTATCATTGGGGAAGATGAATGGCAGTGATAAGGATTGTGAGGGACTATATTATTTAGAGGAGACAACATTAAATAACTAGAATGCTTTCTCTGCATCTATCCATAAAATTAGTGAAGTTAAGTTATGACATGCTAGGATGGGTCATCCGAATTTTCATTATATGAAACAATTATTCCCTTCTACTTTTTCTAATGAAAGATTGTTTGATTCTTGTTGTGAAATTTGTAAGTATGCCAAAAAGCAACGTACTTTTTCCCCTAATGAGTTACAAACCGTCAAAGCCACTTATTATGATACATAGCAATTTGTGGGGTCCCTTTCATATACCTAACCAAACAAACACCAAGTGGTTTATCACTTTCATTGATGATCATACCCATACTTGTTGGACCTATCTCTTACATGATAAAACAAAAGTTAAGACATTGTGTATCAACTTCCATTCTATGATCCAAACCCAAATTCATACAAATATTGCATACAGATAATGGGACTGAATGCTTTAACCAAACTTTGGGATCTTATCTTCCATCGAAGCTCATGAGTGGAAACTCCTTAGCAAAATGGAATTGCTAAAAGGAAGAATCGACATATCCTTGAGGTTACCCGAACTCTACTTTTTACTACTAAAATGCTAAAAACCTTTTGGATGAATGTTATACTAATTGCTACATATCTCATTAATAGAATGCCTAGTATAATTTTATCATTTGCCACTCCATTAGACAAATTTTGAGAACATTTTCCTACCTCACGACTTAATTTGAATCTTCCTCTAAAAATATTTGGATGTATAGCCTTTGTTCATGTTCACTCCCATCATTGTACTATGTCCATCAAGTGTGTCTTCATCGGGTATTCTCCTACACAAAAGGGGCATAAATGTTATGACCTACTCAAAAGATGTTTGTTATCCTTGATGTTAACTTCTTGAAACTATGCCTTATTATGCAAAACCTTCACTTCAGGGGGAGAATTTAAATGAAACTTAATTCCTAACCTACATTGTACCACCAGAATCACATCGTAGGGAAGAGGCAATAGAGGAAAAGGACAAGGAAATTCTAGTTTACTCACGAAGGCCAAAATCAAAGTCCAGGAAGACCTCAAGCCTAAAGCACTATATGAGTTAGATATGGTGGAAGGTCTAACCAACCCAAAACTACATTCTGATCAGCTAATAGAATCTGAACCAAATGATATAGAGTTGCCTATTGCTCTTCAAAAAAAATCATGATCATGTACCCTCACCCTATCTTATAGTTTGTATCTCATAACATATTATCTGAAACATTTCATTCTTTTAACACTAACCTGGATAGGATTAGAATTCCAAAGGATGTTCTCGAAGCCTTGGAAGTGGTTGAATGGAATAAGTCAGTGACGATCGAAATGAAAACTTTAAAGAAAAATAAGACATGACATGTGGTAGAATTACCAAAAGAAAAGAAATGTGGGATATAAGCATAGTTATTCACAAATATAATCCATACATTCCATATCAAAAACTAAAAAAAAATGCGGATATAGTCGAATAGTAAAATTTCTCTTAGGAAAAGGATCCAATGACTTCGAAAGAATTGAAGAGGAGTTGTATGAGGTGAAAATCTCATGTATGGTTATGTAGAGTGGTAGTAAGGGTGATTTATCACCCCTAAAAAACATACTCTACCTTACATAAAGTTGTCAGAGTACGATTAACCTCTGGATTTGAAATCACTACTTATATACCTGGTATTGGCTAGAATTTACAAGAACATTTTGTAGTCTTAGTGAGAGGGGGAAGGGTTAAGGAATTACCCCGTGTAGTATTCACTATAAAATATAAAGTTGATAGCTTAATGGAAATATATAAAGTAAGGCTAGTTACAAAAGGGTTTACTTAAACATATGGTGTCAACTACACGAAGACATTTGCACTAGTGGCAAAACTAAACACTATCCAAGTCATATCTCTAGTAGTAAATTTGGACTATTCTTTGTAACAATTAGACTTTAAAAATGCTTTCTTAAATGGGGAATTAGAGGAAGAAGTCTTCATGTTGCAACCTCTAGGACTTCGTGAGAAGGGTGGAGAAACAAAGTTTGCAAACTGAAAAAACAAAGCAATTGGTGCATATTACAAACTCGAGTCAGACATTGATTATATGCTAGTCAATCAAGGTTAAAGTCCTAAAACCTAGTGTTAGGAGTAAGGCACCAAACTCATGATACAAAATATTAGGACATGTAAAAAACTAATTTCACCATTCTTTTAACTCTTCCATGTAACCCTATATTAGTAATACCATAATTATGGTTAATTAATGAAGCTTTTGGCATCCATTTTTCATTGGAATCTTATCTTAGGTTTTCTTAGCATTAAGGAGAGCTTAAGAGCATCATTAGGGGAAGATTCACCTCCACTTCTAAGCAATTAGGGAAATCTGTTATAGTTCTTTCTCTTTATTTTCTTTTATAATGAGATTATTTTATTTTTTATAATTTTATTATGTTTAGTGATTTAATAAATAGTTAGGGCAACAATGTATTTTATATTGGAAATTTGAATTATTGATATATGATTTATTATTGATTGGGTTGATTTTTCATATCTTGATTTTGAATTTATGCCTAGCCATTATAGATTAAATCTTATGACTGTATGAAGGATTGAAAGTCAAAGGATAATTTGTAAACTAGATATTTTGGATCTAGAAGAAGATATACCCTAGACTATAATAAAAAGTAATAGATTAATTTTACTTAAAAAGTTTGATTAAGGTTAATTAAACACGCAAGAGGTGGTAGTTCTTTAATTAAATATACTCGTGTACCTTATGAAAGGGTATAAAGACCTTAGTTTAATTGTTATTTCAACTTTGATAAATAATATTTCTCGATAATTAAAATTCTTCGTACGTGAACCCTTAAGCCCTAGGGTTTGTTTATATTAATTTGTTTTTAATATTTAATCACTTTTATTTTTTTAGTTTCATAATTAAGTTATTTTTTATAAAAAAAATTGTTAGCTATATTACATAGGGAGGACTCTTCACTTATATTGATACTTATAATTATTAGATACGTTTCCCTAAGTTTTTTAAATTTCTATTAAGTTATTTACATTCTAAATATACAACAAGTAAACAATTATTTCTTTTCAATGTCACTAAGCATAATATCTATTATTCCAACAAAAGATTCTTATATTGAACTTTTAAAACATTGGGTTTAGTTGAATGAAACATAATTATCAAACATGAATTAAAAAACTAAAAGAAAATTTTGGTATGTAATCAACACTTCAGGACTATAAGTAATGGTCAACAAAACAAAATTAAGATTGTCAGTTAAAATCTTACTTTAATAATGACAATCATATAAAAATCAACAATTATGTATTTATTATGGAATTAGAATTAATGGTGCAACTATGGTTTCGATCATTTAAATGCTGATTAGTTTATAATAATTTGTAAATAATGATTACTCAAAATTAAAGTTCTTTATTGTTACACTAATAATTAAAATAATATTTAAAAATTTTAATTTTGATTGAAAAGATAAAATTAAAATTATATGGCATAAATAGATAATAAAAGTATAATAAATAGCTTAAATCCAATTCTACATTCAAATTATAAGAGTTCAAATTTCAATCAATATTATTTTTAGAGTGTTTTTAATAAAGCATACTTTAACTTTACTTCAAATAATACTTGGTCTAATCAGAAATAGGAACACATTTAAGTGAAATATTCTCTGATGGTGAAATTAAATGAATTCAGAATTAGTTTTTCACTTATTTAAAGGCTATTTCATTTTTTATTGGTTATAGTTTTTAAAAATTGATAATAAATTATTAAATTAAATTTGGTTCTCAATGTTGGTGTTTCTTGTTATCAAAAATAAGAAAAACACAAAATGACCTTGAAAATCTAAATTTTGTGTTTTCATAACTTACAATAACTAATTGTCAAATTTTTTTGCTTTCTAATTATTGATTCCCACTATGTTCTCTTTTCTTCTCTTCTCCCTTTCATTTATAATTAAAACTCTTAGTCTCCAAACCCCTTTACTTCTTTAATTATTAGTTTGCTTCCACATTTTCTTATTTCTCCTTAAGCTCGTCTATCATTCATTATCCTTGTTTGCCCATCCTCCTCCCTTTGATATGTCCTAGTCCTCCAAGAAATTAGGCTCTTTTTAGGGCAAGTTTAGGTTTTCTTATTTCCCTCCTTACAAAGTTAACATTCCGGTAAATGTTTTTTGAACCCTCTATGTCTTACTGCTTTTCAATCCCTTGTGGAAACTCAGGAGAAACTTAAAGATATCTAACAGAAGCAAGTTCTCATCTGGTTAACTTCCACCAAATCCCACTTGAATATTGGTCTAAAGAATGGCTAAGCTTACCTACTAATAATATTGGCAAGCTTGTATGCATAGACGAGGATATCTTTAAGAGATGTTATATTTGTTATGTCAGATTGTACGTTAAGGTTGATTTGTCTAAGGAACTCCTTATGGAGGTTTGTCTACTCTACTTAAGGTAAGTTGACAAGTTAATGGAGGGCTTTATCAAAATCTTCTATTAGTGGAGACCCTCCCTCTCCCACCAAGAAAAGTTGTGGCATCTTATAGGTTGAAACTTCATAAAAGGTGACTATGTAGAATTATTAAATAAGAAATTTGGACAAGAGGAGCAAGTAGCTTTATAGGATCAAGCTCAGTTCAATCAAATCTCACCCGAAATTACAAAGGTTACCCCTTTAGTAGAGTCAAATAAAGAAAGTGAGGAGAATAAGTAAGCACTTCCCGAGGAGCAGGCTCAACTGAATCATACCTTACTTGGAAAGGTAAAGGTTATCCCCCTTTGATAAAGACAAATAAAGAAAATGATATTAATATATCAGGATTAGAAAACCAAAATATGGTTTCATTTCCAAATGAGGTAATTCCTTCTAAGCCTTCCATTGAGAAACCATCATCTGATAAGTTCCCTGTACATATCTTATATGGTTATAAAATAGTGGAAAGGATAAAATTTGGGCATAAAGAAAAAGAAATCCCCTAGTCCCCCCCAATTATGCCAATACTAGCAAGGAACACCAAATATATGAATAACCTCAAGAAGTATTTGCTTATAACTAAATTTATAAACTTAATCAAACTTGTGATCTTTGGATTTCTTAAAATTAGATTAAGGCTAAAGCCTTGCTCTAAAGTCTAGTTCCTTTAAAGTATGTAAGTTATTGTTAGTAACCATAATCATCACATTATTGCTAGAATTAGGTAGCCTATAACCCAAATTTGGTCACAATTTTGTGTATACACACTTTGGTGCAAGATATTCATATACAAATGGAGATTGAAAAATTAGATGCTAGTCAAATCATCTTCATCCATGCATCAATTTATTTATTTAAGAGGGACCACTACAAAAGGAGCTCATTGATATCAAATCTTTTATTAACTTCCCTTAGTTAATTTTTGGTGACTTCAATTGTACATTGTTTGCTTTTTAATTTGAAAGTGTAAAATACAACTTTAAACAAAGTAAGGACCTGATTTCTCACCTTTCTATTATTAAGGTCACTAATCTTAATTTTTAAAGTAATAGGTAGGATGGTGAATGGCCTATTTGAAAAAACCAAGGCTATCCCAATAGTAATGGTCACTTTCATGGCAGTTTATGCTCTGATCATTATACAATTATAGTTATTAGATTATTGGAGAATAAAAATAGGATATCCCCTTTAGAATTTTCAATACCTTGCTTTTAAGGAAGGTTTTAATGTAGTTGAAAGTGGTGTTCTAAATCTTCCAGTTCAAGGGTACAACTTTTACCAAATCTTTAGAAAAATTCAAGCTATTCAATTGGAGTTCAATATATATTGCATCTAATTTCGATCCCTAATACTAGAATGATTGTTTAGAAGGCAAAAGAGGTCTATATTTTCATCACAGAGACTATATAAGGAAGCCATTAGAAAAATAAACTTTAAACTCCTTTACAGAAGTGTTGTAGATTCATAACTCAATCATTTTAAAAATTCAAGAATTGTATGTTTGAAGGAGGGGGATTCAATATCCAAATGTTTCTATAAAAGTATTTTATCAAGGAGGAACAAGAATAACATTATCTCTTTGCAAAATGAGATAGGAGTTTGGGTTAATAATTAGAAAGAGCTTCTCACTTTTATAAAATAATACTTTATTAATATTCTAGGAGTTACTATGATATCTGAGTAGTTATTTTCATGTATGAGTGATGTTGTTCCTAACCTTATAACTAACTCACATTATAAGCTCCTATGTAGATTCATCACTACTAAGAAGATTAAAAGAATAGTACTATTGACCCAATCAAAGCCCCTGACATTGATGGTTTTAATGGGTTTTTCTTTCAAAAAGCTTAAAAATTTATAAAAAAAAGGATTTATATGATGTTATCATGGAATTTTTCTCAAACTTTAAGGTGTTAAGGGTCTAGAATAAAACCTTGCTATATCTAGTTCCTAAGTTTTCTTGTCCTTCTTCTCTAAAATACTATAGACCAATTTCCTATTATAGCACCTTCTATAAGATTATTTCTAAGACATTTATAGATAGGTCAAATCAGTTTTACCTGACCTAATCAATAACTCTGAAGTTGCTTTCAATGATGATAGAAGTATTGTTGAAAATATTCTAATTGCATAGGACTTGTTCAAGTACTACCATCTTAAGAGTTATGGAAAATTTTTGCTTCATAAGGCTTTTAACACTTTTGATTAGAGTTTCCTTTTAGAAGTTCTTGCAACTATGGGTTTTCCTAAGTTGTTTATCTCTTGGATTCAAACTTGCATAACCACTACATCTTATTATGTAATGGTGAATGGAGAAATCAAAGCTATATTCCAAGGGGTTAGAGACTTAAGCTAAAGGGATTCACCATATCTATATAGTTTCTACCTAGAATTATTAAAAGAAATATCAATACAGAGAGGAGGTTCAAGTTTCATAGAAAATGTGCTCAATTGTAAATAACTCATCTCACTTTAACTAATGAGATCCATTTTTTGTTATAAAAATAGATCATCTATCCAATACTAAATGGAATCTTAAGGAATTCAGTAATTTATCAAGTCTACACATTAATAAGAAGAAGAGTTTAATGATTCTCTTTAAGGACAATGAACATATATTTTTGAAATTTGAGAGGATTATTGGGATGACTACTCCTCTGTTCCTATACAGTACTTAGTAGTGCGTATCTCTTCCAAAAAAATTTTCTTCCAGATTTCTAAGTAATTTTTAATGCTATTAGGAATCTAATAGGGATCTAGATGGACAAAGTTCTAACATTCTCTACAAGATTGCATATGATCTCAATTTTGAACAATTAGGTTACATATTAGGCTTCTCATTTCATGCTCCTTAAGAAGCTATTGAAGAATATAGAAAAGTTATTTAATTTGAACTTTTGTGGATTAGTAATTTAAATTTAAAACATTATACTAAGGTTTGCTGGACAAATGTGCTCTTACCCAAAAAAGAGGGAGGAACGGGAGTCTTATCTCTCTAGATTATGAAAAAAAAATCTTATTAGCAAAATGTATATGGAGAATTGTTGCAAAGAAAAGTTCTCTTTAGGTTAAATAGGTTTATGGCCATCATTTAAGAGGCATGAATCTTTGGCATGCTAAGGCAAGAGTGAACTCTTATTAAAGCATACACCAGACTTTTAAATTGTATTCAACCTAGCTCACATTAAGATTTATATAGGGGATGGTTCTTCCACATCTTTATGGTTTGATAATTGGAACCTCGGAGGCCTTTATATCATCTCCCTAACTTTAATTATCTAAGATTTTTCTTCCCAACTACACCCTTAAAGCTTTTATTATGTGTCTAGCTATGACTAAAAGCTGACAACTTTTGATAAAATTAAAACCTCTAATCGAGCTGTTATAAATTTCAACTATAATTTTTGTAATGCGTGAGCAAAATTTATTAATCATCTTTACTTTTCATGCTCCTTCTCACGTAACATATGACAAGATATTCTATGGAGATGTAGAGTCTTCAGCCCCCTTTTTGACTTGAAGGACATAAAGCATATTAGATCCTAAAAGCTCCTTATCTGGGCAATGATGATGTAAAGTTTTTGTAGTTAGCTTTGGGATGCTTAGTCTAGTGTCTGGGGAGGTCCGATAGTACGCAGCCTTACCCCTACATAGTAGAGAGGCTGTTTCCGGTGGACCCGCATGCAAAT
>JAOSBK010045016.1:0-19072 GCA_027568895.1 Erythroxylum shatona | reverse complement strand
AGTAACTACTCCTAGTGATAAGGGATATTTACAACAGCTAAATATTTACAATTAACATAGTTTGACTAAGTAAAAAAATCGAGCTATTAATCAGGTGCTTGTGAGTGCATTGTTACTTTGGTGAGTATATCAGCCACTTATTGAGAAGTCAGACTTGGTGTTTGTCACTAGTTTTTTTCCTAGTGACTTGTTTTTATTTGGATGTGCAACTGAATCCCAAGCGCTTTGTATAAAAGTTATTTTAGATTGGTTCTGTATGGCTTCGAGTGCTAAGGTAAGTTTGGAGAAATCGAAGATGTATATATCTCCTAAGGCATGCATTTGGTAGTGTAAGGCACGTTAGTACAATCTTTGGAATAGGTTCTACCAATGACTTTGGGAAGTATCTTGATGTGCCTTTGAATCATGGCAGGGTTACTAAAACTACCTTTAAGGAAATAGTTGATAAAGTGAATGCTAAACTTTCAAGTGGGAAGTCAAGGTTTTTAAGTTTTGCGAGGAGAGCTATTTTATTCAGTTTTGATAGGAGTGGAGAGGTTTGAACCTTGTTGCTTAGGATGATGTTTATGTGCTAAAGATTATGGGGGTCTCAATATTTGCCGAATAGAAATCTATAATGCAGCCTTATTGCAAAAAAAAACTCTTTGGAGGTTTCTTTGTGAGCCAAACAGCTTATGGGTCAAGTTTCTTAAGTCAAAATATAAAATGCATAGGAATTGTAAATTAATATGAATAAGAGAATCAGTTGTATTGCACACCCACATTTTAGGTGTTACAATATACATATTTATATTTACATATAGTATTTAAACTAGGAAATAACAAACTAGGAAATAAAATCAAATATTTACAGCCAAAAAATATACTCAAAATACTATGTAGGATATTTCCTATTATGACAAGAATATTCTGATATTTACTCTGTAGGATATTCTGACACTGCCCCTCAAGCTAGTTTGTAAATGTCTTGCATCTCTAGCTTGCTTACTAGAAAATCAAATTGCTTTTTTAGTAGACCTTTGGTGAGTATATCAGCCACTTATAGAGAAGTAGGAATATAAGGATCACAAATTCGTCCACTATTAATTTTCTTACTTTTTTTTGCTAGTGACTTGTTTTTATTTGGATGTGCAACTGAATCCTAAACACTTTGTATAAAAGTTGTTTTAGATCGGTTCTGTATAGCTTCGAGCACTAAGGTGAGTTTGGAGAAATCAGATGTATGTGTCTCCTAAGGCATGCATTTGTTAGTGTAAGGCATGTTATTACAATCTTTGGAATAGGTTCTACCAATGACTTGGGGAAGTATCTTGGTGTGCCTTTGATTCATGGCAGGGTTACTAAATCCACCTTTAAGGAAATAGTTGATAATGTGAATTATAAGCTTTCAAGTGGGAACTCAAGGTTTTTAAGTTTTGCTGGGAGAGCAATTTTGATTAGCTCTATTACATTAGCAATCTCGATGTGTCATATGATGACTATGAAGCTACTAAAGACTGTAGTTGGAGCTATGGACAAACTGAATAGAAGATTTTTTAGGAGCGAAAAGGTTTGAACCTTGTTGCTTAGGATGATGTTTGTATGCCAAAGATTACGGGGGTCTCAATATCTGCTAAATGGAAATCTATAATGAGGCCTTATTGCAGAAAAAAATCTTTGGAGGTGTCTTTGTGAGCCAAACAGCTTGTGGGTCTGGTTTCTTTAATCAAAATATAAAGTGCATGGGAATTGTAAATTAATATGAATAAGAGAATCAATCGTATTGCACACCCACATTTTAGGTGTTGTAACATACATAATTATATTTACACATAGTATCTAAACTAGGAAATAACAAACTATGAAATAAAATCAAATATTTACAGCTTAAAAATATACTTAGAATGCTCTGTACGATATTTGCTATTATGACAAGAATATTCTGTAGGATATTCTGATATATACTCTATAGAATATTCTGACACTCCCACTGGTTTGTAAATGTCTTGCATCTCTAGCTTGCTTACTAGAAAATCAAATTGGCTTTTTAGTAGACCTTTGGTGAGTATATTAGCCACTTATTGAGAAGTAGGAAAATAAAGAACACAAATTAGTCCACTGTTAATTTTCTCACTTGTTTTTCACTAGTGACTTGTTTTTATTTAGATGTGCAACTGCATCCCAAGTGCTTTGTATAAAAGTTGTTGTAGATCGGTTCTGTATGAATTTGAGCACTAAGGTGAGTTTGGAGAAATCAAAGATGTATGTGTCTCCTAAGGAATTCATTTGGTAGTGTAAGGCGTGTTAGTACAATCCTTGGAATAGGTTCTACCAATGACTTAGGGAACTATCTTGGTGTGCCTTTGATTCATAAAAGGGTTACTGAATCCATCTTCAAGGAAATAGTTGATAAACTGAATGCTAAGCTTTCAAGTGGGAAGTCAAGGTTTTTAAGTTTTGCTGGGAGAGCTATTTTGATCAGTTATGTTACATCAGCAATCTCGATGTGTCATGTGATAACTATGAAGTTTCCAAAGATTGTGGTTGGAGCTTTGGAAAAACTGAATAGAAGGGGTTGTCGTAATGAGGAGTAGAAAGGGATAGAGAGGTTTGAACCTTGTTGCTTAGGATGATGTTTGTATGTCAAAGATTATGAGGGTCTCAATATTCAACGAATGGAAATCTGTAACGCGGCCTTATTGTAAAAAACTTTTTGGAGGTTTCTTTGTGAGCCAAACAGCTTGTGCGTCTAGTTTCTTAAATCAAAATATAAATTGCACAGGAATAAGAGAATGATTTGTATTGCACACCTACATTTTAGGTGTTACAATGTACGTATTTATATTTACACGTAGTATCTAAACTATGAAATAACAAACTAGGAAATAAAATCAAATATGTACAGCCTAAAAATATACTCAGAATACTATGTAGGATTTTTTCTATTATGACAAGAATATTCTATAGGATTTTCTGATATATACTATATAGGATATTCTGAAACTCCCCCTCATGCTGGTTAGTAAATATCTTACATCTCTTACTTACTTAGTAGAAAATCAAATTGTTTTTTTAGTAGAGCTTTGGTGAGTATATCAGCTACTTATTGAGAAGTAGGAATATAATGAACACAAATTAGTCCACTGTTAATTTTCTCACTAGTTTTTTGCTAGTGACTTGTTTTTATTTGGATGTGCAACTACATCCTAAGCACTTTATGTAAAAGTTGTGTTAGATAGATTTTGAATGGCTTTGAGCGCTAAGGTGAGTTTGGACAAATCGAAGATGTATGTGTCTCCTAAATCAAGCATTTGGTAGTGTACTCCTCGTTAGTACAATCCTTGGAATAGGTTCTACCAATGACTTGGGGAAGTATCTTACTGTGCCTTTGATTCATAGCAGGGTTACTAAAGCCACCTTCAAGGAAATAGTTGATAAAGTGAATGCTAAGCTTTCAAGTGGGAATTCAAGGTTTTCAAGTTTTGTAGGGAGAGCTATTTTGATCAGTTATGTTACATCAGCAATCTCGATGTGTCATATGATGACTATGAAGCTACCAGTGACTGTGGTTAGAGATTTAGACAAACTGAATAGAAAGGGTTGCTGTAGTGAGGAGTGGAGAGGGGCAGAGAGGTTTGAACCTTATTGCTTAGGACGGTGCTTGTATGCCAAGGATTATGGGGGTCTCAGTATTCGCCAAACAGAAATCTATAATGTGGCCTTATTGCAAAAAACTCTTTAAAGGTTTCTTTATGAGCCAAACAGATTGTGGGTCCAGTTCCTTAAATTAGAGTACAAAGTGCTTGGGAAATGTAAATTAATATGAATAAGAGAATGAGTCGTATTGCACACTACAACATACATGTTTATATTTACACATAGTATCTAAACTTGGAAATAACAAACTAGGAAATAAAATCAAATATTTATAGCCTAAAAATATACTTAGAAAACTCTATAGGATATTATCTATTATGACATGAATATTCTATAGGATATTCTGATACATATTTTGTAGCATATTCTGACACTCCCCCTCAGGCTAGTTTGTAAATGTCTTGCTTCTCTAGCTTGCTTACTAGAAAATCAAGTTATTTTTTTAGTAGACCTTTGGTTCAGCCACTTATTGAGAAATCAGACTTAGTGTTTCTCACTAGTTTTTTTGCTAGTGACTTGTTTTTATTTGGATGTGCAATTGAATCCCAAACGCTTTGTATAAAAGTTATTTTAGATCAATTCTGTATGGCTTGGAGAACTAAGGTGAGTTTTGAGAAATCAAAGATGTATGTGTCTCCTAAGGCATGCATTTCGTAATGCAAGGTACGTTAATACAATCGTTGGAATAAGTTGGGGAGGTATCTTGATGTGCCTGTGATTAATGGCAGGGTTACTAATGCTACCTTTAAGGAAATAGTTGTTAAAGTGAATGCTAAGCTTTCAAGTGGGAAGTCAAAGTTTTTAAGTTTTGCAGAGCTATTTTGATCAGTTTTGAGAGGAGCGGAGGGGTTTGAACCTTGTTGCTTAGGATGATGTTTGTATGCTAAAGATTATGGGGGTTTCAGTATTCGCCGAATGGAAATCTATAATGCAGCCTTATTGCCAAAAAAACTCTCTGGAGGTTTCTTTGTGAGCCAAACAGCTTGTCAGTCCAGTTTCTTAAATCAAAATATAAAATGCACAAGAATTGTAAATTAATATGAATAAGAGAATGAGTCGTATTGCACACCCACATTTTAGGTGTTACAAAAAAAATATTTATATTTACATATAGTATCTAAACTAGGAAATAAAATCAAATATTTTTATCCTAAAAATATACTCAAAATACTTTCTAGGATATTTCCTATTATGACAAGAATATTCTGTGGGATATTTTGACACTCCTCCTTAAGCTAGTCTGTAAATGTCTTGCATCTCTAGCTTGCTTACTAGAAAATCAAATTGCATTTTTAGTAGACCTTTGGTGAGTATATCAGCCACTTATTGAGAAGTAGGAATATAAGGAACACAAATTACTCCAATGTTAATTTTCTCACTTGTTTTTTGCTAGTGACTCGTTTTATTTGGATGTGCAATTGAATCCTAAGCACTTTGTATAAAAGTTGATTTAGATCAATTCTGTATGGCATCGAGCGTGAAGGTGAGTTTGGAGAAATCAAAGATGTATGTGTCTCCTAAGGCATGCATTGTTAGTGTAAGGCCCGTTAGTACAATCCTTGGAATACATTCCACCAATGACTTAGCTAAGTATCTTGGTGTGCCTTTGATTCATGGCAGGGTTACTGAAGCCACATTCAAAGAAATAGTTGATAAAGTAAATGTTAAGTTTCAAGTGGGAAGTCAAGGTTTTTAAGTTTTGTTGGGAGAACTATTTTGATCAGTTCTATTACATCATCAATCTCGATGTGTCATATGATGACTATGAAGCTACCAAAGACTGTAGTTGGAGCTCTAGACAAACTGAATAAAAGATTTTTAAGGAGCGGAGAGGTTTGAACCTTGTTGCTTAGGATGATGTTTATGTGCCAAAGATTATGGGGGTCTCAATATCTGCCGAATTGAAATCTATAATGAGGCCTTATTGCAAAATACTCTTTGGAAGTTTCTTTGTGAGCCAAACAGCCAGTTTCTTAAATCAAAATATAAAGTGCATGGGAATTGTAAATTAATTTAAATAAGAGAATCAATCGTATTGCACACCCCTATTTTAGGTGTTACAACATACATATGTATATTTACACATAGTATCTAAACTAGGAAATTACAAACTAGGAAATAAAATCAAATAATTACAGCCTAAAAATATACTCAGAATGCTCTGTAGGATATTTCCTATTATGATAAGAATATTCTGTAGCATATTCTAATATATACTCTGTAGGATATTATGACACTCCCCCTCAAGTTGGTTTGTAAATGTCTTGCATTTCTAGCTTGCTTACTAGAAAATCAAATTGCCTTTTTAGTAGACCTTTGGTGAGTATATCAACCACTTATTGAGAAGTAGGAATATAAGGAACACATAATAGTCTACTATTAATTTTCTCTCTTGTTTTTTTCTAATGACTTGTTTTTACTTGGATGTGCAACTGCATCCCAATAGCTTTGTATAAAAGTTATTTTAGATCAGTTTTGTATAGCTTCGAGCGCTAAGGTTAGTTTGGAGAAATCGAAGATGTATGTGTCTCCTAAGGTATGCATTTGGTAGTGTAAGGCGTATTAGTACAATCCTTGGAATAGGTTCTACCTATGACTTAGGGAAGTATCTTTGTGTGCCTTTGATTCATTGCAGGGTCACTAAAGCCACCTTCAAGGAACTAGTTAATAAAGTGAATGCTAAGCTTTCAAGTGGGAAGTCAAGGTTTTTAAGTTTTGCTGGGAGAGCTATTTTGATCAGTTATGTTATATCAGCAATCTCGATGTATCATATGATGACTATAAAGTTGCCAAGACTGAGGTTGGAGCTTTGGACAAACAGAATAGAAGGGGTTGCCGTAGTGAGGAGTGGAGAGGGGCGGAGAGGTTTGAACCTTATTGCTTAGGATGATGATTGTATACCAAAGGTTATGGGGGTCTCAGTATTCATTGAATGGAAATCTATAATGCGACCTTATTGTAAAAAACTCTTTGGAGGTTTCTTTATGAGCCAAACAGCTTGTGGGTCCACTTTCATAAGTCAAAATATAAAGTGCATGGGAATAAGAGAATGAGTTGTATTACACACCTACATTTTAGGTGTTACAACATACACATTTATATTTAATCATAGTATCTAAACTAGGAAATAACAAATTAGGAGATAAAATCAAATATTTACAACCTAAAAATATACTCGGAACACTTTGTAGGATATTTCTTATTACGACAAGAATATTCTGATATATACTCTGTAGGATATTCTGACACTCCCCCTCAAGCTGGTTCGTAAATGTCTTGCATCTCTAGCTTACTTACTAGAAAATCAAATTGCTCTTTTAGTAGAGCTTTGGTGAGTATATCGGCCACTTATTGAGAAGTAGGAATATAAGGAACACAAATTAGTCCACTATTAATTTTCTCCTTGATGAAGTGTCCATCAACTTCAATATTTTTATTCTAGTCATGAAGAAGTGGATTATAAACAATTGAAATAGCAGCATTGTTATCACAATAGTTTTTCATCGAAAGTGATACAGGGAGCTTTAGGTCTTCTAGCAATTTTTTAGTCCACGTAACTTCACAAATCCTAAGTGCAATGGATCTATATTCTGCTTCAGCACTACTTCGTGGCATAACATTTTTCTTTTTGCTTCTCCAAGTTACTAAATTTCCTCCAACAAATGTGCAATATCCAGATGTTGATCGCCTATCCATCATACTACTAGCCTATTCAACATTAGTATAAACTTCCACCTAAAAGTGATCACATTTTTTAAGCATCAAACCCATCCTACTGATCCCTTTTAGATACTTTAGTACCCTATAGGTAGCTTCAAAGTGTTCACGATCAGGTGTATGCATGAATTAGCTTAGCATGCTTACAAAAAATGCTATCTCTGGGCGAGTGTGTGATAAATATATAAGCCTGCCCACCAAATGTTGAAATTTCTCCTTTGACTAACATCCTCAATTTTAAGAGGATTTAGTTTGAGATTTAGCTCCATTAGAGTTTCAACAACCTTGCAACCTAGAAGACCAGTCTTATCCAATAAATCAAGGATATATTTCCTTTGATTTACAAAGATCCCTTCACATGATTTTGCAAATTCCACTCCAAGAAAATATTTCAAGGTTCCTAGATCTTTAATCTCAAAGTCTTTAGCTAGCCTCTTCTTTAATCTCACTAATTCATCAAGATTATCACCTGTTAGTATCATGTCATTGACATATACAATAACGATTGTTATTTTTCCTTTAACACCATGTTTATAAAAAGGAGTATGATCTATTTGACTTTGCAGATAACCATATCCTTTTATAGTGTTCCTAAACCATTGAAACCATGCCTTTGGAGATTGTTTGAGACCATATAAAGACTTCTTGAGTTTGCAAACTTTGTTTTGACTTACCGATTCTTTAAAACCAAAAGGTAGGCGCATAAAGACTTCCTCTTCCAAATCACCATTTAAGAATGCATTTTTACATCTAGTTGGTATAATGCCTAATCAAAACTAACTGTAAGAGACAATAGAACATCTATAGAGTTAATTTTGGCTACTGTGGTAAAAGTTTCCTTGTAGTCAACAACATATGTTTGAGTAAACCCCTTGGCCACAAGTCTAGCCTTATATCTCTCTACACTACCATCTACCTTGCATTTTACAGTAAATACCCATTTACACCCAACTATTTTCTAACCTTTGGGCAACTCTACAATTTCCCATATCCCATTTTTCTTTAGTGTATGCATTTCCTCCATCACTGTTGTTCTCCAATTTGGATCACTAAATTCTTTTCGAATATTTCTTGGAACAACTAGATTAGAGATTTTTTAAATAATGCCCTATGTTTTTGTGAGATACAACAATAAGACATATATCTTGCAATAGGATGATTATTGCAAGGACAAGTTCCTTTTCTAAGAACAATAGGAGCATTAAGATCAAGATATTCATAAGATACTTTATTAAGTAAAACAAGAGGTGAGACAGAAAAATTATTATTTTTAGAAGTGTCTTGAGTACCTAAATCCAAGGTCGAAGATTGACTAGGTGCTGAAGGAACAATAGGTTCTTTACTCTTTTGATGAATTTTTTCTCCTTCTATAAATAATGACCTCTGCTTCTTGATCATTAAGATTGTCTTGTAGTATTTCCACCCATTATAAATTCAAAATTTTCTGGCAAAGCATCCTTAGGTGTAGAAACTATTGTTTGGGGTAATGTATAAAAGATAAACATTTTATCCCCACTATTTTCTTCCTTTAAACTCTCCCCTTAAAGAAGATTCTTTTGAAAATAAAGCTGATTTTCCATAAATAAAACATCCATAGTAACTAGGAATTTTTGGTTCTTGGATTCAAATATTTATAACCTTTTTCATTTGATGCATAACCAACAAAAACATATTTTTCAACCCTAGGATCAAGCTTAGACCGATCTTTATTGGGTAAATGAACATAAGTTACACACCTAAATATTTTAAGGGGTAATTTGTAGGAAATTTGATTTTCTGGTAAGAAAAGGCATTCTATTTATCAAATAAGTTGTAGTTAAAACTGCTTCACCCCAAAGATACTTAGGGATAGACATAGAAAACATAAGAGACTGGGCCACTTCTAAAAATTTTTGATTTTTCTCTCAGCTATACCATTTTGTTGAGGTGTATCAACACAAGTTGATTGATGATGGATGCCCTTCTCTCCCAAAAAACTTCCAAGAATTTCATTGAAATACTCAGTACCATTATCAAAATGAAGAATATCAATTTTAGTTTGAAATTGAGTTTCAATCATGTTATAAAAATTTTGGAACACTATCTTAACTTCATATTTATCATTCATTAAATATATCTAACACAACCTAGTATGATCATCAATGAAAGTAACAAACCATTTTTTGTTTGAATAAGTAGGAATTCGTGAAGGACCCTAAACATCATTATGAATTAAGTAAAATGGTCATAAATGTTGATAAGGTTTTGAAGGATAAATATTTTTATGACTTTTTGACAAAATACAGTGTTCACAATGAGACAATGTACAATTTATTCCCTTAAATAAGGTGGGAAATAATTTTTTAAGATATTGAAAATTAGGATGCCCTAGTCTATAGTGCCAAAGCATTATTTTATCATTGACAAGATTAGAACTGATACTACTTAGTCATTAAGGTTTTTTATCCTTGGAGACTTCATTTTTTAAATAGTAAAGACCATCAATCATTCTAGCACTACCACTCTTCTTCCCCAAATTTATGACTTGAAACACACAATAGGAATCAAAGAAGGTGACACGACAATTAGAATCTTTTGACAACTTATTGACAGACAAAAGGTTACAAGAAAGTTTTGGCATATGAAGAATAGATTTAAGGGATAAAGTATCTAACAAAATAATCAAACCTTTGCCAAATATAGGTGAATAAGGCCCATCCACAAGATGAATTATTTCATGACCAGAACAAGGAACATAAGTATGAAATAAATTTGAAAAACCTGTCATATGATCAGATGCTCTAGAATCAATAATCCATGGAGCAGATTGTGATAAAGAGTAACACATTAAGGCATTCAAATCAGTACCTGTTTGTGCTAAAGAAGCATTAAAAGTACCAGATAATCTAAAATTGGATTTGAGTAGTTTTAGGATATGATCCACTTGTTGTAGACTAAAAGGGGCTATCTTAGCTTTATTGGCAATATGATTTTTTTTTATTTTCCCTTCATATTTGCCCTTCCAATTTTCTGGTTTCCCATGAAGTGTCCAGCAATTTTCCCTGCTATGTCTTGGTTTATCATAATAATCACACCAAACACTATTTTTTCATCAAATTTCTTTGATGTCATTCTACCTATAGGGGTACTTATGGCTACCAAATGCAAAGTTTTCTACTGTGCTGCCCAAATCTTTCTTACGTAACATCACCAGCCTGCGACTCTCCTCACGACAAACCTTAGCAAA
The DNA here is from genome assembly GCA_027568895.1 of Erythroxylum shatona. Taxonomy (NCBI): domain Eukaryota; kingdom Viridiplantae; phylum Streptophyta; class Magnoliopsida; order Malpighiales; family Erythroxylaceae; genus Erythroxylum; species Erythroxylum shatona. The sequence goes on along the minus strand of JAOSBK010045016.1, from coordinate 8,493 downwards.
AACTTCTCCAATAGATGGCAGGGGTTGTCTCCGAGTTATTCATCCCCTAACCTCATCAAACTCCACATTGAGTCTCATAAGTAACTTAAATATCTGATCATCCTCAACCTTCTTCTTGTAATGATTCCAACCTTCAGAAGATTTCCATTCATAAGAATTGAATAGGTCTAGGTCTTGCCATAGATTTTTTAAAGAATGGAAATACTTTGTACCGTTGTTCTCACTTTGGCAAATTTCTCCAAGTTTCAGAATTATTTCATATACTTGGGATTGATTTAATAAACTCTAAATACATTAAAGTAATATTATCCCAAAGTTCCTTTGTTGTGTGATAACACATATAGCTGGAACTAATCTTCTCTTTCATAGAGTTCACTAACTATGTCATAACTATAGAATTCTCTGCATCCCAAGTTGGATAGGCTGGATCATCCAAGTCTGATTCCTTCTTATCTTCTGTTAAATACCCAATCTTTCCTCTTCCTCAGATGTACATGTGCACAGATTGAGACCAATGAAAAAAATTGTTCCCATTTATCCTAATAGTAGTGATCTGCACTTAATAAGAATCTGAAGGCAAGATATGAGGATTCTTTGTATTATTGACAAAGTCCTTATGATGGCAGACCCAATAGGAACTTGTCCTAGAGAACCTTCAACAAGATGGAACTATGCCCGCGAACAGATAAAATCAAACACTACCAAAATGATACGAGACCCAATAGGAACTTATCCTAAAGAACCTTCAACAAGATGGAACTATACCCCGAACACCTAAAATCAAACACACAGGGAAGCATAAGAAACAAAATTGAGACGATAGAAATAGAACACCAAGAGAAAGGGGGTTAGAAGAAAGGCGTTTAATGGAAAGAACCCTTAGAGAACCTGTCTCTTAGAACCCTAGTAAGAATGTTGGTCAATGGAAAGAGCCCTAAGAGAACCTGTCTCTTCGAACTCTAACCTTGGGATGCCGCAAAGGAAGACCACTCCTTTGATAAGTCAAGTATTCTTAAAGAATACAAAGAAAGCAAGAAAGCTCTCAATATTATTTCTGAATGAAAAAACCCCTTTCAAAGTACATAGAGGGTGCCTATTTATAGGAAAAACTTCCCAACTTAATATCCTAAAGAAGAAACTAAATAAAAGAAAACAAATCAATCCCTAAAAGGAAACAAAATAAACTTATAAAGGTGTTGACTAGATAATCTTATTTCAAGGAAAACAAAAAGCTAACTAATTAAAACATGATCTAAACATGTTGGACCTTATAGATCACGTCCTTATCCTTATTTTTAAATGGCACATGCTTGTCATATAGTATTTTAAGTGAGTTCTCCCAATTGGACTCTATGTGGTTTGGATACTTTATGTTGGGCTTCAAGGAGTAAGACAATGCCTCTTGGACTTTTATGAGATGAAATCTGACTCAACAATATGGGCTCTATCTCTTGAAGGTCTTGGATTAAACAATTCATTGCTTACTTCATTTCTTTGGCCCTAGCTCTTATTATTGGGCCTCCAACATCTTGTAATGGATCTTTGGGAACATTAGACTTGAATGTTGGGCCTTTGATATGGGAATTTCGTTCATCCCCTTACTTTGAGCATTTAGACTTCAAATCTGATCCAATTTCAACTCCTAAGCCTCCTTTTGCAAGCTCATGTCCATACAAGTCACATCTTAGGCTTCCTTGAGGCGAATCACACTATGGGGGCTTCTCTTCTTGTCTTTCACTTGACCATGATTCTTCATCATTCCCTCTTTCCTTGAAAGGATTCGTCCTCGAATCTTTATAAGAAGCATTCAACCTCTGGAATTGATATTGCACAGCCTTCATAAAGACTCTAAGATCTTGCTCAAGTTATTCATCTTCTTGAGACATGTTTATGAACTACAAAATGTTAGTAAACAACAAAGACAATATGGATCTCACCACTCAACCTCATGTGTATACACTTAACAGATGTCAAAAAACTTATGTTTCACACAAAAATTTGTTTTTTCTATAATGCAAGCACTCTTGCCTTTTACCACTCAACTTGCTTTCTATAGTATCCTTATTCAAAACAACACACAATCAAATAGAAGCAATCAAACCAAGTGGCTGCCAAGATTAGAATCCTAAGATAAAATTCTCAAAGAATCCAAAAGGGGAAATAGTGTTAGCGCCAGGGTCTCGTTACCTATTTTAGGGATCTAATTTCCCCAAAAATTTTGTACTTTGGACATTTTCAGTGTCAGCGTTGGCGGGTTTGCTGCGGCGGAAGTCTCCTCTCTTGCAGTTCGCCGCGGCAAAGTCCCAAGCTCCAACGCTTGTACCCTTCGAGAAAGGTTCACCACGACATACTCTAGGCCTTGCCACGGCGAAACCCTCGAACTGGACCTGGACAGCTAACCTCGAAAACTAATATTCAACTCATACCATTCTTTTAACACAACCATTTTAACAAAGAAATTAACTATGAACATTCACAAGCAAAACTTTTTCAATTCATCATTTCACTACTAAAGCAAAAGAATTTGAAAAGCTTTATTTACATAACAAAAGCCACACCGCTGGCTTATTACATAATACAAAATGCACATGATATAATTGAATGCTTATGCTTAATATGATTTTGAATGGCTAAAAGTTTCTGAGCTAACTTAATTACAAAAGTTTCTATTCTTGGTGTTTGCCAAACTTTGCAAGGATCAATGCTGATCTGATTTTTCTGCACCTGCAGAGTGGAAGGGAATGGGGTGAGCTGTGAAACTCAATGGCTTATATGTTTATAGCCATTGGCAACGAACCACACAATCAAACATGCATATGCTTCATATATTCATATACATCTACATCTCATTGGGCTAGCAATTCAATCATTCACAATTCAAATTCACAACTCATAGTTCAACATATCATCATATAGAACATGTCAAGTGTAATTAATCATCAAAACATAACACTCAATCTTGCAGCATAACTTGACAAATTAAAATGCAAATTTACAAACAAATGGCTCGAGAGTTTCATAGAACAAAACAGATAAATTGAAGTTTATACCGTAAACAAAACAAGTCTGATTTCTCAGGATCTCGTAGCCTCAAGCGAGAAGCCGGGAGAAGGCTATATGTCAACTTGCACGTGACTAACGAAAAGTTCCTCTCTTGCCCAAACACAATCAAATTTATGCTCAATTCATTTCAACATTTTTCATATTCTCATGCTTCTTATGCTTTCTCATCTTTTCGTTCATACAAAAAGCCATTCGTCTTTCATGGCATGACATGATAATGAGTCATCATACATTTTCAACAATCACATTCATTCAATTTAAGCAATTTAGCACATATTCACACATAAAACAATTAGCTCATTTTACACAACAACTATAAAAATATTACCCACCTAATTTTGCTTGAAAATACAAGTTCAATGTTGACCTTTCTTTTGCTCTTGGATAGGATTTGCTTGATTTCCTATAACAAACCAAGTTCTCATTCAAACAACATTCAAAATAAATTCATAAGGCTTCAATAATCAAAAATGCTAAAATTGAACTATAAACCTTTCAAAACCTAGACTTTTGGGTCAACTTTTCCATGATCATTATGATTAGGTAAATGAAGAAATTTGGTAACACTTCCATCTAGAAAAATGTTCTTCATTGTCTTAAGTTTCAAATGACACCAAAATCATTCAATTTGGTTTAGTAACCTAAAAGTTATACTCCAATAATTTTCAGACTGCTCTTATATTGAAACAATATTATGTGCTCAACTTCCTTCCAAACATTGATATCGTTAAAGACTAAATTTAAACTTGATATCTTCATACAATTTGTAGCTCTATGTCTCTAGTGTACTCCAAATCAAAAAACACTTCATTTATATAACTACACGAAAAGTTACACTCAAAATACTAAAGCATGTTTGGTGCTAGAAAGTTCGCCGCGGCTCGTCTCGCGGTGACCTTCTGTTGAATTCTCAAAACTTCTGTCGCTCCATTCCCGCAGGGGTAGAGAACCCGTCGCTATCTCGGCTGTGCTATCAGGGGCTCTAGGGAAGTCGAAATAGGAAAGCACTCATCTTAGGGTGGGCTTACTACTTAGATACTTTCAGCAGTTATCCGTTCTGCATTTGGCTACCCAGCGTTTACCATGGGCACGATAACTGGTACACTAGAGGCGCGTCCTTCTCAGTCCTCTCGTACTAGGGAAAAGCCCTCTCAAAGCTCTAACGCTTACCAGTTGGCCACAGTGAACTTCATCCTTCAAGTTGGCCATATCGAACCAAGAAAAGTTGGTCACGGCGAACTTTGACAGAAAAATACCCAGAACATGTTTCATTCTCCAGATTTTACTTCCCACCTTTCACATATAACCCATCTTAAACCTAAACTATCCCTTCTACTTCATTTTCAACTCCATTTCAACCCAAATCATTCACAAATACATCATAACCTATCTTTGATCATTAACCCTAAAAGATTAAAACATTTTCATATACCATTCATCAACAACTTCCTACACGCATTCAACTTCATTTTCACTTCTAACTATCATCAAATATACTTCATCCAACAATCAAAAAAGGTTAATGCTTATACTTACTTATTTATCCAAAGATTCTTCAATCACCATGAAACACTAGCTTAGAAATCCCTAAAAATCAAAATAATTCTTTAGTTCTTCCTTTCTTCCAATATAAATCCATTGCTCTAATCCCTTTTCTAACAAAACAAGAAGGAAGATGAAAACCTATCTCTAACAAGCTTGATTTCTCCTTCTTCTCTAGCTCCCATGTTTTCTCCCTCTCTCTTTCTTTCTTATTTTTTGTTTCTTCTCTCCTTCTCATGATTCTTCTCTTCTTTTCCTTTTAATTCAAGACAATTTAAGTAGCCTTTCCCTATTTTACCCTCCATTTACCTTGTCCTTCCCATCATGCCCCTTCTTTGTCTTTTATGTCTCTAACTCCTTTAATCCATTTAACACCAAATTAATTATAACTTGATTCCAATCTTTCCATCTAATTTCAAATATTTATTTATTCCCATCAAATTAATGACTCAGTTTTAAAAAATAATAAAATGAATAAATCAATAATAATTGAAAATTTTTCGAGACCCAACAATTCTCCCTCCCTAAAAGAATTTCGTCCTCGAAACTCTTACCTAATAGATTAGGTTGGCAGGATGTTCCTCTTTTTCCCAATTAACTTCATCACTCAAATAATCTCTTTTGAATGACCATAGTTAATAGACTCACTCGATCTTTCATTCCTTTATTTGGTCATTCACCTTCTTAACTAGTTCCTCATCATGTTTCATATTACTCACAATTTTTCCCACTTCCTGTGTTGATAACACCAATGTCATATCATATCAATATTTCTTAACATACTCACATATATCACATTACGAATCTAAGACATCTTTTATCAGTAGCACTAACTCCTAATAACTTCATACAGACCAATTTATATCGAGCTTAGCTAATCCTTTTTCCTAACCTGAGCACACCTTTATCTCTATCTAAGTGCACCTTGACAAGGTGACATTATTAGAAGTATTTCATCTTTTGCTTAATATTTTGCATTTCTTACACTCAACTCTTATGCCTATCTCACGATATTCCATAACCTCGATGTTGATCCACTTAAATCATTCATCATTATCTTGGATCTTTAACTCCTATTACATATTCATTTTACTCATCAACAGTATCCTTTGAATTAATCCTAATCTTTAACTCTTTTAGGCATTATTCATTTTAAATGTAAGTGCAGACGACTCCTTTTTCTGTATAATGCCCTATACAATATTCTAAGGACATCACTGCGATAATGATTTTTATGTTTAAAGTCAATCAAATCTATACATTGATCCCATATTCTTATGATCTCCAAAAATATAAGTTTTAAGCATATCTACAATAATCAAGACAGTTGGAAATTTGTAAGTGTCGTCATTTGTTTCTACCTCCTTAACCATCAAATGTTATCTCGGCATATTCCTACTAGGATGTATAACTTAAGGGTGTTATTAATGTTTCTCTGACAATCTCTTTGCTCAATCATCATTATCGATACACATACCTCTTATTTCAATCACAAAGTATTATTCTTCCTATTTGAACTCAAAATTCGTATTCATTTCCAAATTCTTAGTAAGATTCACAATTTCTAAATCCTCAATTTGGCCTTTGTTTATATGAAACTGATCTTAATTTTTCAGTGCAACTAATAATGCTTCATTTCACCCTAAATTCAACTCCGTTATGCACTCTTTATTGCACTAGGTTTGAAAACCTCAATATCCAAATTTGTGATACACTGTTATTGAATTTTCTATTCAATGCATCTGATTATAATAATAACTTCACTAGTATAGTACTTATTTGTACACTCATAATCCTTCAAATAATGCTATCTACTGTCTCAGTCTCGTATTCAATTCTTTCAACCCAATATTTACCTCAAAATTAAATGATATGTATATGTCAAGATCTTTCTATACTTATAATGTATCCAAACTTTCAAATGATCACTATTGCAATAAGTTTCAATTTATACATCAAATGATCATCTCAGGAGGCTTAATTGTCTCTATGAATATAAAATCACTTTATCTTGTTGCATTAAATTTTATCCTAATCTCTTATACAAACATCATTGTATACTATAAAATCTCCAAATCCAGACGATGTAATTAATATCGGGGTTATAATTCCTCAAAATTCTCTTTACTTTTGTTACTCATACGATTTGCATGTTTTTCCTTAAGTATTCAAACTATTCTTCTCAACTTTTCGAATACATTTAATATATCATCAAATTGTTCCTGGATCACTTTAATCTTCAATACCATAGTATTGTTAGGGCATTTGATAACTCAAACAAAAGTTTCCAAAGCTCCATATGCCCATGATTAGTTCTCGTAATTCCTCAATAAGGAAACATTGTCTCACATTATTTTCAATTTCCCAATTGTCTTACCTTTCTTAAATGATTTTTCTCAATTCACTCGATTTCCTCTGATTTCACATTGACTTACTCTTCTGTCTACTCATTCATACTATTTTCTCCACACATTTCAATTTATTTTCAACCTTAACTCCCTGTGTTTGTAACACATTTATCAGGTCAAATCTGTATCTCCCGAACATATTTACGTAGAATATAACATGGATCTATATACTCCTCATATTAGCAATTAATGTCTCCTCAAATTCAGGAATCCATTATATATTCATTTCTAATTTGTTATTTCATTGATCACTCTTAATATAAACTGTTGGGCCCCGATTCGCATTAAGCATGTTTCATTTATTTTGAGGTTTAAATTGATAATTCCTTTTAGTTAGAATAATTTGGGGTCATTAGTGCTTAGTTAATAGAAATTAATTGAAGGGATTTAGTTAAAATTAGAATTTTGATAAGTTGTTAGATTTTAAAGGTATAAGTTGGTGAAAGGGCAAATTAGGAAGTTTGCTTATGTTTATAAGGTTAAAGGCTAAGAAGGAGGGCTTAATTGGTCTTTTTAGCTTAAGGAAAATAAGAAGAAAGGAAGCAAATAGTGTTGTAGCCGTATGGATGAATGGGAGTCATGAATTTTTAAGCAAATAAAGAAGAACCTTATTGAAACTACGTAGTTTTAGCTAGGGTATTAAGTTAAGAAGCACAAGTCACCTAAGTCTTTTACAGAGACTTACGAAAACATCAAAGAAAAGAGAGGGAGAGAGTGACCTACGGTGAAGTGGAGAAGAGGAAGAAGAAGAAGAAGCTTTGTTAATTCTTTCTTGAAAAAGGAGAAATTAAGAGTTTCCTTAAGAAGAAAAGGAAAGAGAAAGAGTTTAAGCTTCTATTGGAAGCAAATCAAATTTCGTGGGTTATTTCCTAAGGTAAGAGATTTTGAATTTTTGGATTAATTTAGATAGGTTTTGGTTTAAATAGGATAGTAAAGGCATAGGTAAGGTGATGTAGGTTTTAATTCTTGTTTTCCTTTCCTTAGAAATTCCAATTTTAGTATTCTATGTTAAATTGGGATTATTGTGCTTGATGAAGGTGAATTGAGGCAATTAGAGGAAGAGCCAAGGCAAAGTGACCAACCGTAGAGCTAAAGGAATTAAGGTGGGTGATTTCTTAATACTTGAGATAATAGGCATATTAAAGTTTTTAAAATAAATGCAAATTAATGATTTCCAATGACTTAGAATGTTTGTATGAAGTACTCTTTGTGATGTTTTTCACTTGTATGTGATGTTCTTTGATTGTGAATTTATGTTAGAATCATTTGTATAATGTTTTGTTACATGAAAAAGACGAGAATTTGTGATTTCGGAAAAGATTGCCATTTTGGCAAATTATGTGAAAATGAATTTTGTAAAGGCCAATTGAGGCTACTGGTTATAAATTGTGTGAATTATGTGCTTTCTTTGGGTTTGTGGTGGTCCCATAAGAGTCAGGTGCACCTGTCTACCCATAGGCTTCTCCCGCCTGCCCGCTAG
>JAOSBK010044958.1:0-19094 GCA_027568895.1 Erythroxylum shatona | reverse complement strand
CCAATTATACCCGGAATTATTCATGAATGCATGTACAATTATTTTCATGTGCAAATAAATTCACTATTCATGTATAAATGTATGGCATATCATGCATGATCATGGAAATGCATCTCTAACTCTCATTAGTCACTCACATTTACCATTCTAACCCTCCCACAGGTAATGAGATGTTACAGTTATATTTTCACCTTGAATAGAGGAGTAGTGAGTTGGAAAAGTTCCAAGCAAGCTATTGTTGCTGATTCAGTTACAGAAGCAGAATACATAGTTGCATGCAATACAGTTAAGGAAACTGTTTGGATGAAAAAGTTCTTAATTTAATCGGTGCTATTACACAAGCTAAGGAACCAACATAACACTAAAGATCTAAGCATGTTCCAAGAAAGTTTCATCTGATTAAAGAAATTTTTTAGCATGAGGACGTTCAAATTCAAAAGGTTGAAGCAAAGGAGAATACTGCAAATTCCTTCACTAAGGCGCTTAGATCAAAGGAGTTTGATAAGCACAATTGGAAGATATGATTGAAGTTCATGACTGATTGGGTTTAGGTCAAGTGGGAGATTGTTAGAATTATGCCCTGACCTAATCGTTATGTAATAGATTGAACATTTTGTTTTGTAATGATTAACTTTGTTTAACAACATAGAAAATTATTATATTATCATCTTATGTTTATTGTTTTTATTCTAATATGATAATATCTTGATTAAATTTATACACTTGCCATCATAATGGAGATTATGATAAAGAGAATTAAGTCTTTAGGTTTAATCTAAAATTGTTTTTAATTATAGGATCATCAAATAAGGACTTTAATTGATCCAGTTAGATCAATATGTACGTAATAGTATCTATTGGATAGATATTAGTAGATCTCATTTACTAAGTTATATATATAGATGATGCATATGGAGATATGATCATTGAACTAACCAAACTGAGAATTCCCAATGGTTAATATTACCTATGAACTGTCAAGTGGGATATTCTTATAAGGATTTAAATGTATATTTTTCCTTTGACCTGAGATCATCATAGTAATCAATAGGCCACTTATTATGTTTTGATGTCGGACACCTAGTGTGTGCAAATGCTAGTTGAATGATCATTGGATATAATTAAGTACTTATCTTATTAGTGGTGAGTCAAGATGAGATCTGTTGACTCTAGGTGATGAGTTTGAGGTCTATGTTGTCATTGATCTTAATGATTATTTCAAGACCTTGTCCTGGGCGATTCAATGAGTAAGAAAAAAGGATTTTTCTAAGTCATTCATCAATCATTAAAGATCGACATGTAATATAGTTGGTTAGTTAATAAGGTTTGACAGTTAAACCATACCTTAGGATAATCCAGAGTTGTAATGATGGAAGGTAATAATACATTATCCTTAACCAGGTTCCATCTTTGTAAGGTTATTACTTCACACTATCCGGTCGTTGAGGAGTGTTGTTACACGCTAACATTGATTAGTAATTAATTTGATTAATTATTACCGGTTTAGTGATGAACTTATGTGGTTACTCGCTTACAAGTGTAATATTTCCTATTTATAATTATTTAATTTATTATAAGATAATTTATGAAATAATCTATATGGCGTATTATTTTTTTTTGCTAGCATAGAAAATATAATTAATATTGGAAATTCTCTTGTACAAAATAAATCTATTTTATTTCATTTTATAAATAATAATAAAATAAAATACTTTTATTTTATTTCATTTTATAAATAATAATTATTATTTAAAAAATAAAATAGAAAAGAGAGGTGTCAAATGACATTACATTTTGTGGTTTATGTTTTGGTTATATATTTAACCAAAATGAAATGACGTGATTGTAGTGTTTTAAGTTTTAAAATAACGTTAATAACAAAAACATGAAAACGAGAGTGTTACGTTGTTTGCGTTAAGTAGTACGTGAATAAACAATAAAGTGTTAAAAAGAAAGACTTATGTAGAGAAGAAAACTCTACGATATTCTTGCTTTTTTTTCATAAAATGTATGTAAAAAGACAACGTTTACGAAGAGAAGAGATATAGACATATACTCTTTCATATTTTCGTTTTTCTATCCCTGAAAAATAAACAAGAGAAAAGATTAGAGAAAACTTGTTTTCTCCAATTCTTGAAGAAAGGGTTCTTACGAATTTATCAACAGTCATATCAAGTATTAAAAGTGGGACATATTCACGGTGTGGAGTACATAGAGACTTTGAATTTTTGAAGTTCAGTATCGGTTAATCCTTACAAATTCCAGGTATTTATTTTTGCATATTCTTACTATTAGTACGTTGGTTAATTTCAATATATGAATAAAGGATTGCTAATTTTATTTTTGCTGCATTTATGATCCTTCAATCGGAACCTAACAGTGGTATCAGATCTATCTTGTGCCTTGTAAGATGTAGAATACATGACATGTGAAAATTGTTTTCATGGTTGTAACAACTTAGGATCCTGTAATGTTTTGCTCGAAATTAATTATATAAAATTGGTTTTGAAGATTTTCTTTCACCAATCTATTCATAAGATGTAAATGAATGATTTAGTGTGATTGAAAATATTTTTAATGTAATTAAAATATTTAATTTTGACTTTACAAGAACATGCATGAAATTTGTCTTTCTGCTGGGTATGTGATTTCTATTAGCTAAACTAATGAGGTTACACATGATTTTCGTGAAATTTGATTCTAGAAGAATTATGTGAACATATTTGGGATGTATTTATGCCTATGTAATTTTTGTAGAATTATTAAAAATGTTTTAATAATTTTATCAAACAAATTTTCAGATCTGAACAATTTTTCAGAAATTGTAGGATTTATTTTGTTTGATGTTTTTGTATGTTTATATTTCAATTACAGAACCTTAAAAATGATTTTATGTGATAAAAATGTATTAATTTGATGTTTGATACATGCCTAAATGATTTTGCTCAAAGTTTGATTTCCAGAAAATTTTAAAAGTCATACTAGTAGTTTTTGGTTTCTTATTGGTGTTTCGGTGATCAGGATAATTTTGAGTGATTCCTAAATTATTTTGATCATCATGAAATGTCTTAGAGATGCTTGGAATGATGATTTGATGCTCTAGAAATTTTAGGAAATTATAGAAATTAATTTTGAATTAATTTTAGTAGAGCAATAGTTTTCTAGTAAGGCTAGAAAATTGGCATGTATGACAAAATTGAAGTTGTTTAATTTTAGACATCAAATGATTATTTTAAGGTAAATTAATTATGAATTTATTTCTCTAATTAGGAATTCATGTTAATTAGATTAATAATAATTCCAATTGAAATAACATACAATAGTAATTTTAGCCAAGCTAGTAAAAAGAAGATAGTAAATCTAAGTGTTGGATTAAGCTTAGATCCAAGTGTTGGATTGGGCTTTCATGTTAGGATCCATAAGATGTCCAAAATGATGTGTTTACATATACGCATCAGAGAATGTACAGTTAGGAGAATGTGTGGGCTTGCATAATGGATGATTATGAGCTTAGGCCCAATTTGATTAGGTAGTCCATATCATACCATGTAGTTATATATACATATAAGTAATATATAAGTTATATGTATAAGACCATCTAAGTTAGATGAGACCTTAGTCAAATCCCTCACTTAGAATATTAAAACTAACACCTTCCTTTAATGTGGCAAGAACCAAAGTCCTTTTAAAGTTAGGGTTGTTGGGAAAACCTAAACCTGCTCTACACGGATATTTTTGAACCACATAAATAAGATTTCCAGATTAATGGGTCGGTTTTAACTAGAAGAGTTAGTTTGTTGGGCAAACCTAAGATCAACGTGGATAGAGGCGAAGTTGGGTAGCGTACATTAGACGTACATGTGTCAAGAGTTGATAGCCCAATGAGTATGCACACATCAACAGTTAATAGCATTAGATTCGATAGTTACATTGGAGATGCAATTGGTATGATCGATAACTAACGGATGAACTAAGGTGGGTTGTTGGGCAAACCTAAGGTCATTCTTAAGAATATTGGATATTCTCTACAAGTTCTCTGGGATTTATATTAAGGGTTATGAATTTGTGAAAATAGTTGGAGTCATAATGCGTGTTATTAAAGTCCTTATAGATGTGCATTTAAGTAGATTCTAATTTTTCTTTATTTGACGATAGGTTGCTATTGCCCGAGTCAACACTATGAGTACTAGTGTGAATCTAAGATCATTGATGGAATATAACAAGTTGATTGGACCAAACTTCCTTGACTGGCTCAGGAACTTGAGAATAGTTCTCAAGTATGAGAAGCTGGGTTATGTCTTAGAAGAACCATTTCCCAATCCCCCTGCTGCTGATGCTTTTGATGATGATCGGAGGGCATATAAGAAGCATCTCGATGATAGTGAGATGACTAGTTTTATTATGCTAGCCGTTATATCATCAAAGCTATAAAAGTAGCATGAGGCTACAGATGTTTATACCATAGTCTATCATCTTAGGAGCTCTTTGATAAACAAGCAACGTCTGAAAGGTTCGAGACTTTGCGATTGCTTTTCTACTCCAAGATGGTTGAGGGGACATCTCCAGTACAGTATGCACTGAATATGAATGGTTACATTGAGCGGTTGGCCTCCTTGGATTTTCTTTTGGATCATGAATTAAGTATTGACTTAATTCTAACGGGTTTAAATAGTTACTCATAATTTATGCTTAACTATCAGATGAATAATATATCCAGCATAATTCCCAAGCTGGTCAATATGCTCAAGGCAGTTGAGCATTTGTTCCCAAAGACAAGGTTGTGATACTGGTGGACTCTTCTGGTTTGAAGAGAGAGATCCAAAAGAAGAAGAAGTCTGCAGGCCTTAAGGGAGGTGTCAAGCAAGCAAAGAAGACTGTCTTGAACGGAACTTGCTTCCACTGTGGCAAGGATGGCCACTGGAAGAGAAACTACAAGGCCTATCTGGAGTCCTTGAAGCAGAAGAAGGCATCTGATGCCCCATCTACTTCAGGTATTTATGTTATTAGTATTCATACTGTTTATAATAACAATATATGGGTATTAGATATCGGTTATGGCTCACACATTTGTATTGACATGAAGGGCCTCAGGAACAGTAGACAACTCAATAAGGGAGAGTCAGACTTGTGAGTGGGCAATGGAGCAAGATTTGTTGCATTTGTTGTAGGCACATATGTATTGATGCTCCCTAGTAGGCTTGTACTAGAATTGGAAAATTGTTTTTATGTGCATGCTTTGACTAAAAATGTAGTATCTATTTCTAGTCTTAATAAAGCTAGATTCCATTTAAATTTCAGTAACAATGGTTGTCCAATTTATTTGAATGGAATATTATATTCTTTAGGTACATTGTGCAATGGTATATACATATTAGATTTTTCTAACCAATTCTAAATATCAATAATAACAAAAGAATAAAACGGGCTAAAGTGAGATTGTCTTACTTATGGCATTATTACCATAGCCATATAAGTGAGAGACGCATGACTAAACCAAACAAGTGTGGTAGTTTAGGGTGATTTGATTATAAACTGTATGACAAAGATAACTATGTTACCTTTTAAAGGAAAGGGTGAACGAACTAGTGGACTTTTAAACCTAATACACATTGACTTATGTGCTCTGATGTCCATACATGCCAAAGGTGATTTTGTATACTTCATTACCTTTATCAATGATCATTCTAGATATAGGTATGTGTATCTTATAAGATATAAGTCTGAAGCCTTTGTAAGGTTTAAAGAATTCAGAAATGATGTTGAGAAACAACTTGGGAGAGGTATTAAATCACTTCAATCCGATTGAGGTGGTGAATACTTAAGTCAAGAGTTTTTGGATTATCTCAGGGATAATGGAATATTGTCCCAGTGGACTCTACCTTGCACACCATAACACAATGGTATGGATGAGAGAAGAAACCAAACCTTGTTAGGCATGGTGAGGTCTATGATGGGTTTAGCGAATTTACCAAAATCCTTTTGGGGGTGTGCACTCAAAATTTTTGTTTATGTATTAAACAGAGTCACATCTAAGTCAGTTGATGATCCTCTATATGAGATATGGACTAATAATAAGCCCTATCTTTCTCATATGAAAGTATGGGGTTGTCCTGCTTATGTAAAGCAGATTCAATCAGATAAGCTTGAAGCTAAATTTGACAAGTGTCTATTTGTCGGATATCCTAAAAAAAATATAGGATATCAATTCTACCATGTTTCGGAACAAAAGGTGTTTGTTTTAAAACATGCTGTCTTTTTAAAGAAATAGTTTCTTCTAAAAGAAGGCAGTGGGAGCAAATTTGAACTTGTGAAAGTTCAAGATGCTCAAACAGACGCAGATCAATTGCCTAGACCCGAGACTATTGTTCATGAAGATGAAACAATAGTTCAATCTTTTGACACACAAGAAGTTTGTAAGTCGAGTAGGAAACGTCATATTCCCAAGAGATATGAATTTCTCATAAGTGAACTTAACGACGTACTACTTATAGAAGATGATGAGCCTACTACTTATAAGGAGGTTCTTAAGAGTTTACAATATGATAAATGGCTTCAAGCTATGAAATCCGAAATGGATTCCATGTATGAAAACCAAGTTTGGACTTTGGTTGACTAACTTGAAGGGACGAAACCTATAGGGTACAAATGGTTTTTCAAGAAGAAAACTAATATGGAGGGTAATATAGTTACCCATAAAGCTAGGATTACAGCTAAAGGTTATCATCAACGTAAGGTGTTGACTGTGAAGAAACGTTTAGCCTAGTAATTATATTTAAATCTGTTAGGATACTCCTAGCCATTGTCACTTATTACGATTATAAGATATGACAAATGGATATGAAGAAGGCTTTCCGTAATGGAAACCTAACCGAGTATGTATATATGACACAACCTAATGGTGTCATATCTATGAATGGAGAAAACGTATGCAAGCTTCAGAAATCCATTTATGGATTGAAGCAAGTATCTAAGAGTTGGAATATCTGATCTGATGAGACAATCAAAGAGTATGGTTTCTCACAAAATTTGGATGAGTTGTGTGTGTATAAGAAGGTTAGTGGGAGTGTAATTGTGTTCTTTGTACTATATGTAGATGACATATTGTTAATAGGAAACGATATCTTAGCTTTGCAATCAGTAAAAATTTAGTTAGCTAAGAACTTCTCTATAAAAGACGTTGGAGAAACAACTTATATTTTGGGGATAAGGATCCATAAAGATAGATCGAAGAGGTTGTTTGGTCTTTCTCAGTCTACATACATAGACAAGATGCTAAAGAGGTTTAGCATGAAGCAATCCAAGAGAGGTTATCTTCCCATGGTACATGAGATTACACTCTCTAAATCTATAAATCCCAAGACACAAGATGAGAGGACTCGCATGAGTTTGATTCCTTATGCTTCGACTATAGGATCAATCATGTACGCTATGCTATATACTAGACTTGATGTAATTTATGCTCTAAGTGTTATGAGCAGATAACAGTCGAACCCTGGTGAGGGTCATTGGGTGGCTATAAAAAATATCCTTAAGTACTTAAAAATAACTAAAGATGTATTCTTAAAAAAGGTGATCTTGTGGTAAGTGGGTATACTGATGCTAGTTTTCAATCTGATAGGAATGACTCCAGATCCTAATCTGGATATGTATTCATACTAAATGGTGGTGCAATCAGTTGAAAAAGTTCCAAACAAGAGAAGACTGCTGATTCGAGGACAGAGGCGGAGTACATTACATCTTCAAAAGTAGTAAAGGAAGCGGTTTGGATCAAAAAGTTCATTATGGAACTTGGTGTGGTTCCGAGCATTGTTGACCTAGTATAGTTTTATTATGACAACAACGAGGCTATAGCGCAAGCGAAGGAGCTGAGGTCTCATCAAAAGTCTAAACATACACTCAGGCGCTACCATTTGATTAGAGAGATCATTGGTAGAAATGACGTCAAGATAGAGAGAGTTCCCACCGATCAAAATATAGTTGATTTGTTGACTAAGCCTATTTCCCAAAAGAGTTTTGTGTCACATGTATACACCTATGGTATTAGATATCAAGGCGATTTACTTTAGTGTAAGTGGGAGTTTGTTAGAGAAGTGCTCTTAAGGCAATCACCTTTAGCATTTATTGTACAAATCATTTTATGATTAATAAAGGCATTTTTCATTATTTCGATATTCATACATTTATAGATTTGATGTTGATCTTAAATTGATTTAATGAAGTCCTTGATACAAAACATAACATGGAGGAAATCATGATTAGATCATGATAATGAGATTCCTATCATGTATAATTATGTTAGTATCTAAACTTTCCCTAGTCATAGTATTAATGAGATGGGATATCATTAATCTAGATAGATTAGCACATGTTATACTCTTTGATTAGATCAAACAGTAGATCTCATAAGCTGTAGACATAAGTTGCTTAGAGTTAACATGTGGATGCTTACTAAAGGTAGTAAGTACAGTAGATTGACCTACTATGAGAAAATCATATGGATATTCTATTACAGTGTCAATGATAGTCTCATCATAGCAATGGTGCAAGTATCCTTTAATTTAAGCTGCTCAAGAATACCTCGGATACTGATCCTATGCTTTGACTCCATTCATCGATTCCTTTTAGGGGTTACTCATAGGGTGGTGATTGGGTATGACTTGAGGTATTCAGAGGTAATTAAGTATCCAATAAAGGATTCACCACTCCTATTAGAAGGAGATGATACTCACAGACTCTTGTTGGGGTTATTACTCGGAAGTCTCTGGCTAGAGCAAATATATGTTACGAAGAGAGTCTTTAATGATACATAGAATAATGAGATCCTCAAGACAAGATCTAATAACACTTGGACTAGATGTGACATAGTTAGTTTAGTGGGAGTTGACACTTTGACCATACTCTGAACCAAGTGGGGTATAGATAGTGAAAGGACTAATTACATGGCAACATTACATATGGAAGGGTTTATAGCTAAACCACTGACTTTCTAGTCAATTGGGGGTTATGACATGTTGCTAGATACCAATCTTAACTTACTTAAATTAGGTGTTAGTTTAGGTGGCCAACATAATCGGAACCTAATGGGTCACACAAATAAGAGATCCGAAGGATGAGTAGAATGGTCTTGACTGGTGATTCAAGATATGAGAGAGTGTTTTGGGATTGTATCGCGATGTGATCATAGTAGAAAATGTTGCATGGAATGGATTAGAAACTAATGCTGTTGGCTTCCATTAATGCATGCTATTCATGGTCATTAACTTCCCATAACTTTCATTAATGCATGTTATTCATGGTCATTAACTTCTCATAACTTCCATTAATGCATGTTATTCATAACCATTAACTTTCCATTAGTGATGGGTTATGGATGGCCAAATGGTGCAGAAAATTGAAAAGATTTTCATGCATCTTGTGTAAGACACTTAAAAAGAAAAAGAAAGGTTATTTTTCTTACACACACACTTTTTCTCTTTAACTCTCTCAAGAGTTCTTGTCTTTGCTGGCATAAAGAAAGAACTCCAGCAAAGACAAGAACTCTAGCCATCTCCTGGTGAGGTTTCATCCTTCTATCTTTTTATGGATTTTCATTAGAGATGGTTTGTGTTGATCGTTATGGTTCACGACAACCTAACATGGAGAAGGTTAGAGAATGATGGAGATCATCAGAAAGGTATGTAAACATCTTACATTTCATGTTTTTGTTTTTCTATATCTATATACATGAGTAGATCTAGTTTTTGAGGTTCCGTTTTATTTTTGCTGCATATATTTGGTATTTATTATGTATGAGATGCATGATCAGAATCTAACATAATAAACTTAGCTTATTAGTAAGAAGAGGGGTGTTAGTGGACAAACCATATTGAGTGGTATTTATATTTTAAAATTTTCCTTAAAAGATAATAAGGAGCTTAAAAGAGTTAAACTTACATCATGATAAGAAGGATTGGGTTAGAAGTAATGAGAAAGATTGTACTGAAGAGGTAGTTTGTTCAAAAAATTTATAAATACAATAATTGACTTTACATAGTTAGGTTAGTGATATGAGTATAGTGATGTTAAAGTTTAATCACTAATTTGTATTACTGATGGATAGTCCAAGAAATATATTACAAAGAAGAAATACATTGAGTTTAATCGAAAAGTGTATATAAAGGATTTTTAATTTAAAATTGGCATTAAGTTTAAGAATCAAAAGTAGTTTAAGGAAATAATAAGAAATTATACAATATCAAATAGATATAATGTTTTAATAGCAAGATCTGGTGTGAGAATGGAGTTTGTTTGTGATCCACAATATCCCCTTAGGGTATATGCTAGATGGATTAGAAATAAAGAAAACATTTGTTGTTAAGATATTAGGGGAAAAAAAGCATAGTTGCAAGAAAGTGCACAGAAATAAGTAACCTAAGAAGAAATGTATAGCAAATGAATTTTTACACAAGTTTAGGAGGAAACTAAACTGGAAAATTACTAAGATGACGAATGATCTTTAAAGAAAATATGTGTTATAAATAACTAAATGCTAATAATATAAGGCTAAGGTGGAAGCTATTGTGATGCTATGAGGATGTATAGATGGTTATTGTGCAAAGTTGTGATCTTCTAGGCATGAATTATAATAGGCTAACAAAAAAGGTTAATTCCTTCATTAAACAAAACTTGAACCAAATTCCGAACAAGTAATGTATAAGAGGTTTTATGTAGGATTTAATGCAATCAAGTATGGTTTTCTCAATGATTATAAGAAAATAGATGGATATCTTTTTTAAGACTTTCCTTATAGATGCTTTGTTAGTTGTAATTAGTTATTATGGAAATAGTCAGATATTGCCTATATCTTAGGCTGTAGTTGAGAGACAGAATCACTAATCCTTGAATTTTTTTTTAAAATCTTCTTGGCGAAGATCTAAATATAAATAGGAATGCATAAAAGAAAAAGGTTCTCTCTAAGTATCCATACTATTTGTATTCATTTCTATATGCGCTTTTAGTTTTTCTACTTACATTACATTATTTTGTGTTTTCTTTTTTTTCATTGTTAAGGTTTAGTGGATATATTGAAGAATCCCTTCCGAAAAGTTGAGCATAGAAAATGTGACTATTTATATTGGTTTGAATTATATAATGACCACATAAATAATATTATATTTTAGCAAGCGGTGAGTTACACAATGGAAATTGAATTTCATGAGATAATAGAGAAATTGAATAATTTATAAAAGAAGGCATATGATGATTTCAAAGTAAGGGAACATAAGAATTTTATGAGGGCATTTATGAGTGCAATACCAAAGTGAGAAATTATTTATAATATCATAATAAGGACTTTTAATGAATTTATTTGTAAAGCTGCGTACTACTAGACATTTCCAGACCCTGAGTGTCAGCGAGATTTCTACTGGTTGTTGTTGTTATTATTGTTATTGTTGTTGATGTTGATGTTTATTTATAAAGTATGCATAAAAAATTTGGTCAATATGCTAAAGGATATTCAAGTTGCTTTAATAAATTAGTTTAACAGCTTAGATCGCCCGCTTACAGATATTGTCTGCTTTGGGCCTTAGCCCAGCTAAGCCCTCACAGTTTTGCTTTTCCCAAGGTCTTCCTAGGAGGTCACCCATCCTAGAACTACTCTCGCCTAAAAATATTTAACCTCAGAGTTTCGATGGGATCCGGTGTGTTAGGCCATGGAAAACGCATCTATAAAGGAGAGATATCCGTACCCTTATAAGGCGTACTTCGTTCCCCTCTTCAACCGATGTGGGATCTCATACTCTCCACCCCCCTTAGCGCCCAACCCTATTTGGGGGTCCAGCCTAGCTAGCACAACGATTCAGGTACCAACTCTGATATCATTTTTAACAGCCCAGATCACCTGCTTACAGATATTGTCCGTTATGGGTCTTGGCCCAGCCAAGCACTTACGGTTTTGCTTTTCCCAAGGCCTTTCCAGGAGGTCACCCATTCTAGAACCACTCTCACCCAAGCACATTTAACCTTATAGTTTCGATGGAATTCGGTGCGTTATTCCATGAAAAACGTGTCTGTAAGAAAGAGGTATCCGTACCCTTATAAGGTGTACTTCACCGGTTGGATCGGCAGGTGGCTAGGCCTCCCTTACAGACGCGTTCTCTTGAACGAGTGTGCAGGAGGAATAAAACTGTGAGGGCTTAGCTAGGCCAAGGCCCAAAACGGACAATATCTGTAAGTGGGTGATCTGGGCTGTTACAGTGGCATCAGAGCCAGGACCCGAGTCGGTAGGACTAGCTGGAGAGTTGGACTCTCCCCCATAGACGTGTTTTTCATAGCCTAATGCATCGGATCCCATCAGAACTCCGAGGTTAAATGTGCTTAGGTGAGAGTAGTTCTAGGATGGGTGACCTCTTGGGGAGGCCTCGGGAAAAACAAAACCGTGAGGGCTTGGCTGGGCCAAGGCCCAAAACGGACAATATCTGTAAGTGGGTGATCTGAGATGTTACAGGTAGTATCAAAGCCAGTACCCAAACCATTGTGCTAGTTGTGCTGGACCCTAAAAGAGGGCTGGGCCCTAAGGGGGGGAGAGTGTGAGATCCCACATCGGTTGGAGAGGGGAATGAAGTTCGCCTTAAAAGGATATGGAGACCTCTCCCTTACAGATGCGTTTTCCATGGCCTAATGCACTGGTTCCCAAGCAGTAAAAGAAGTTGATGAGCAAAGGGTCAAGATCATTACAATGAGTTTTCTCAATGGTTTTTAGCAATGTGGAAAAGAAAAATTTAGGTTATGTTATTAATGGTTACAAGTTTATGACTAAAAAATGGGATACGAGCTGTAAGAGTCAAAATAGTGGAGTTTCTTTAAGAACATTAACTCCAAGTTTTGTAAGTTTTAGAGACCATAATTCAACATTAGGAAATATGAATTACTATAGAGCAATAAAGGAAATTATTGAAGCAGATTATTGGGGACAATTCAATGTAGTGTTATTCAAATGTTGGTGGCATCAAGAGGAGAAAGACGATTATGGGCTTACTCGAGTAAACTTTGAAAAGTGATGTTAAATGGAGAATCCTTTTGTATTGTTAAGCCAAGTTCATTAAGTGTTTTATATAGTTGATCGTTCTAAAGAAGGTTGTCATTGTGTGGAGAAGAAGGTACTTAAGTACCTATTTGATATGCCTTTGGATGATAATGAAAATGTTGAAGAAACATATTGGCAAGAACTAAATGACTATATCAATGATTTCTTTATAAATATTGGTTACATGGACCCTCATTGTTCTAGAGAAGATTTACTTGTAGACGTGGTTGAAATACCGCCAAATATCTTAAGTAGAAACAAAAAATGATGAAGATGAAGATGAGTTAGACTTTGATTACACTGACTGTGATTGGATAGATATTGATAAATAATTTATTAAAAAAGGTCCTTATTTATTTTTCTTTCTCTATTAAAAAATAATTTTTGATACTATATGCTTAATTAAACTTTACTTCTAATTATTTATATATGGTTATTAACAATATTATTCTTTATTATTATAGGTCTTCTTAATGAAAAAGAGAAGAAGCAAACATGTGCAACTAAATTTGTTGTACCATAGTCTATGACTAACATTTTGAGAAAGTAGTAGAAGAAGAGTTAAACTAAAAAATTCATTTGACTTGTCATATAGAGAGGAAGAACATTTGGAGATAGTGAACAGCAATGACACTTCATTAAAGAAAAGTCACATGTTTTCTCATTTGCTTTAGTAATATATATGTGATTCTACTGTTACATTTGGTTTGCATTTAGTTGCCATAGTAATAGTTGTTTAGGTCCTCTTTGAAATGTGAAAAAAAATTGATATTAATATAGATTAAAAAACTTTTAATTTATTTTTCTTTACATTATTTTTAATTTTCACAAATTTTAATAAAAAGGGAAGGACCAATCCTCTAAGAACAATGGAATATCACAACCTTTATGTTCTTTAGGTAGTGTTGCTAACTTTTTAAGGTGAAAAAACAAAAGAAACTTGTTGAGGAACAACCAAAAGTGGAACAAGCAAATGGAGTGAATGAAATACATGAAAATGTAGTAGAAGGCAAAATAGGGGGAGCAATTTCCAAAAAGAGTCTATTTTTCTAAAGTGCAAGAACTAATAACTAAAATTATGGAACAAAAATCTAAACCACATAAAGATGTAGTAGAAAAAAAATGGATATGATATTAGCATGAATATGACATATATTGCTTCTGCTTAATGCAAGGTAATCATATATTATACTATTATTTAAATAATTTCTCATTCGTTACTAACATTAATAATTATTTTAAATATATAATTTATAAAGAATAAAGGGAGAGGTTTAACTTTGTTCAAGGAGGTTTATGCAAGATCCTTGGAACAATGCAAACCAATTTTTTTCAAAGCTCTTAATCAAATAGTTGGTCCTGATGAGAAGATGCTGACTGAATTCACACTTTTCTTGGGTATTATGGCTCACAAACAAAATCTTACACCTCTAATCCATGTTAATTAATGTAAGATTCCTAAAGAATCTATTTAGGAATATGTTAGTGTAAAAAATCATTATCTTAATGCTCCTTTCATTTTTGATTTGTGAAATTTAAATGAACATTTATTACATTGTCGAAGAGATATATTTTGTGATTAGAAGGTGAAGAATGGACTTTGAAATTGTTAGAGATGAATGGAGAAGTCATAATTCTAGAGTGAAGTAAAAGCATTTCAAACAATAAATAACAGATGTTGAAAGAATGGTCGATCATCCCAATTATATAAACAAAGAAGTCTTTAAGGAGCTCATTTCTTATTAGGACCACCTAGATGAGAAGGTATGATAATTATTAGTCCTTTTTAAATTAGTTAAAATATATATGATTAACATAATGTTTTAATGTGTAGCACTAAACAAATATTCAAAATAGAAAAAACAAACTAAAATGCACACAGCTAGTCCCAAGAGCTTTACAAGTATTTATGCTAAGTTGGTAAGTTCTTTAATGAGTTATAATCCATCAAGAATCTACTTAAATTTTCTAAATTATTTTTAAATTATAATTAACAATTGTTTCCATGGATAGAAAAATGAAAGAGAGGATAAAACTTCACTCTTAAACGCTGAAAAGTATCTTACAACTTATAAAAAAAAGCCTAGAAAAGTGTATAAGCAATCTATTGAAGCTATAAGTGATAAAATTCTGAGTAATGTTTAGCTTGTAATAATTTTGCACATTGTTGCTACTTTTTGTCAAGATGCCCAAATTTATTGCTTAATACATGTGTTTCTGAATTCATTTCATTTGCTTTTTATATTGTTGATTTGTTCTTCTTGTCAAAATAAGTTATTTCTACTATAATTAGAATTATAGTAGGTTTTTTGTAATCATATATGGTATTTGCATTCATTAGTGTGACTATAAATTTTCTTTTGTAGGCTCGTATTAAAGAAGTGCAAAATGAAAATGATTGTCAAAAGCTTGATGAAGTTGTGGCTGATATATGAGTGATAAGACCTAGACATAATAAACTTTTTAGAAAGGATGTGAAAGCATCTAGGATGAAAGAAAATAATATGGAAAGTGAAGCCTTATACAAAGTTCCTAATGAGTATTTGCATTCCATCAAGAATGTATTGGAAGAAGAGATGAACCAAAAAACAAAAGTTGAAAGGGAGATAATGAGAAAGGAATTACAACAAAAGAAAGTTGAAAGCTTGGAAATGAAAAGTCAACTAGAATAAGATAAAGCTAAAAGAGAAGAAATAATGAAACAAATGTTCTCCCTCATTCAATCTAAACTTAGGCAAGCTAATACCACTAACATAAACATGCTTTGTAAATTGATTGCCTAGTTATTCAAAAAAGGAATCCTCTATTCCTCAAAGCCATACATATCAACATGAAGAATATCAAGTGACAACTTTCCTTAATTCACTATTATTGTACATCATCTTGTTATCTTTTTTAAGATTAATTTCTTATATTCATGCTTTTTGAATTTTTTATAAAAAGAATTGAAACATTGTGTTATTAGTTTTTAAACTATATTATTTGTCTTGATTAAATTGAGGTCACAATAAAGTAGTTAGTATTTCATTCTTTAGTTATATCAACCTATTTATGAGCATAGTAGTTTTACAATTCTAATATATTTCTAGTTTCTTTTTTTTATAAGAAGGTGATGTTTAGGAGTGGATAAAGAGGTACTTGGTAAAGGATCTACATATTGGTTTTGTTTAGTATTTTGATTAATTAACTTATAATCCACATGAAATGGAGGAAGATAACGTAGATGAATATTTTAGCTAGTGATTTTTTCTTTTATATTTTGAATATGTTAAAGGTTAAATTTTACAAGTCCTTATGGACTATATAGCATATACAAATGTAGTTTTTTGGTTGTTTACATTTGATAGTACATATGTGATTAAGACATACATTAATATATGTATATTGCTTTTAATGAATATATGGATATTGTATACTTAATGATAAGAGTTTGCTTTTACATTAACATATTATTGGTAATGAAAAAATAAAGTATTGCTTTTGTTATTATAAATTGTTGTCTAAAGAAATCATTGTATTTCCTTATAAAGACTTAAATTGTTGCAATATATATTCTTATTGCTATAGTTTGAAACTATTATGTTGTTTTAGTTAAAACTTGAAGCAACGTTATTTATTTTGTTGCATAATTAAGAAATGTTGTAGCCTTATATTTATAACAGTGTCACTTTACTTAATGGTATGGCTTTTGTTGCCTTAATAAAAAGATAAAAATAATTGTACTTATAGTTAAACTTTTGCTTGTAACCTCTTTTTGTTGTAATGTGACTTAAAATTAGATCAACTAGTTATGCTTAAACCTAATTAAGAATTAAATAGATGAACAATCCTAACCATTCATTTGATTATGTGATGGACGTATCAAATTTAATTATAAAGGAAATAATTTGTGCTTTCCTGCCTATTAGAATTTATAGAAAATATATGATAATTAATCCTTCAAAATCATTTGAAAACATAAAAGGAGTTAAAGGAAAGAAATGAATTTGTTTGTAAATAAATTTAAGGCACATCAATTTCAATAAATACTTTAGGTATATATTTATATATTATATTATGAGAATTATTTGTTCTAGATCCCTAAGAATAATGTTTGTTTTTAGTAATTAACTTTATCTCTAACAGCAAAAAGTTTTTACATAGCAAACCTTTTGATACTATAAAGATAGAGAACATATTAGTAAAGCTGTTAAAACACCTCTTGATAACAAACTAATTGAAGAGTGAGTTCTTGAGGCTTTGGTAATAAATACCTGTTAAGATTTATTAATCATGTAAACGCTAAGAAGGTTCTTATTAGACTCTTAATGATGGCTGATGGGGACGCTAAGGAGTGTCTAATACTATTTGTAACTAATTTATAACATGATGGATTAAGCATTTAGGAAGTCATTAGACAAAAAGAAGGAATTCAATTACTGATATAGTCATTAGGTATATCCAATGGACAACATCAAGAGGGTTCCTAGTAGTCTTGATAGATCAAGATGATGATGTTGGAAAATTAGGGTTGGATTGATCCTATATAAAGCAAAATAAATATAAAAACATTTTGTTTGATTTCTCAAAAACTAAGATCACTTAAATTCTATAATATGATTAATGAGTAATATATAATATGGTATGAATCATAATTTGTAACTTATTATGAAGCTTGATTTTTTTTCCTTATCATTTCCCTCGAACTGTTTCTAAAATTAACTGATCTCAACTACTATAACCACACATATGCCCAACCTCTAATAAAATTCACAACACGTATTAAGAGAGCTCTACAAGTAGTGTAGAGAGAGTTAGATAAAAAAAATATTGGCTTTAAAGCGTAAGCCTATTTATATTAGTTTTGGACCTTTTAGTAATTTAATTAAAATAAAATTATAATTTTAGATCAATTTTAATTATAATTACAATTAATTCTAATCAAATATCAATTCAGCTCATATAAGATCCAATATCTTATATTGTTTCTTATTTATTAAATATCTCATATTTAATCTTAAAGCTTCTCAAAATTTACATTCAAGCCCAACTTGATTAAAACATCTTTTCTCTCTTTAACTCATTCTTTGTATGTGACCCATTAAGCTCTTAAATATGTTGATAATGAATATAAATTATAACTCTGAATCATATTTAAGATCAGATAAATTAAATTTAAGATCAGATAAATTAAACTCCTTTAATTTATCTTTAAATCTTTAGTTAAATAATTTATATCCATAATCAAGATTGACGTCTAGTAATGCTCTATGACTACCTAAATATGTAAAAATGTCAAAGAAGTTTTGACAAACTTTTACATGCATTATTTTTTTTTTGTTATAATCCAATTCTTTTATCATATAATATTTCGATTAAACATAGAGCATATAATTAATACTTATTTTATTTGAGTTTAATCATGTTAGTTCTCTACCATTAGTAATTGACTTTATTAATGATATTTGTACTATTTTACAAAGTGTAATTTCACTTTAAGCAATGATGTTTTGAATCAATACTAATAAAGAATAATGGAACATTCTTCGTAATTACTTTAGGGTGATGAATCATATATTGATCACTTAACTACCTTTATATAGTTTATTTTTTATCTAACAACTACTGATTAATTTATCCTTAACTAGAATATGCCATAATTAGTATCAAAATATAACAATTCCTATATGAAATACTTTAGAGTTCTTTTTTGTACATTTATTAAGAAACATCAAGTTCTAACGTATATGTTAGTGTAAATATTAAGGTTTAAAAAAGACTTTGGTAAATTAAATATGTTAAACTTTTATTCATTTATTAGTTAATATGTGTTTTAATTGTTAAATAATGATATAGTATTTTTAAAATTATTTCCTAGATAAATATTTTTTAGTTTTCAATTTATATATTCAAAGATGTTTTTGATCGTCATCTTTGCTATTACTACTAATATTATTATTATTAATTTTCTTGTTATTGTTGTTGTTGTTGTTAGTATTATTATTATTATTATTATTATTATTATTATTATTATTATTATTATTATTAT
>JAOSBK010044946.1:0-19097 GCA_027568895.1 Erythroxylum shatona | reverse complement strand
TATTATACATAAAAGTCACCAAATTTTAAAACCAAACTGCATTCCTCATTTCATTTCATAAAAACCAAACTTACATTATAGCTTTACAAACCATCTAAATATATACAATATTAAAACTAAATACATTACATGAGGAATTTTACAAAAACTTCTATCTAATCCTTCAATCTCAGCTGACCAACCTTTGAGCCATTTCCTCACAAAAGTACAAGAATTAATCTTCTTTTAATGTCTCCCTTTCACTGGTATCCTCTCTCGGACCTGAAAATCAATGTTGCAATTTGGATGAGTTTTGTGAACTCATTGATGTAACCATCCTCGATGGTTCACCCAATTCATACTACATAAAAAATTATATAAGCAAATAATTTCACATCTTTTCATTTAGCAAATTTCACTACATATCATTTACTTCACATAGCCAGTTTCATACAAATACAAGTCCACATTATAATTCAACCAGTCAAACCCATTCAATAAGTGTATATGTAATGTTCATGTGACCTACTTTCAATTATTATGTACAATACATGTTCATGACAATCTTGGGTTCCTTATGATTATTCTTGTCATAATATTCATTCATTTATCAATACTTAATTGATCAATCCAGATTTGTCTAAAAACATACTTTTGGGTCCACATTGCATGACTATTCTCATCAAAAAAGTGAAATAATTTAGTAACACTTCCTTCGAGAGAATTTTTCTCCCATGTCTTAAGTTTCTAATGATACTAAGATCATACAATTTAATTTAGTATTCCATAAGTTATACTCAATATACTACAAACTGAGTACAATTTGAAATTTTGGCTAGTGCGTGATCATGCACTCAAAGTTTTGCAACTCATATCTCTCAATTACAATATTAAAAAATTACAATCTTTATACCAATTGAAATCTAAGAGAGTAAATTACTACTTTTCTGAAGAAAACTTTGTCTTATTTGGCCTAAATCAATACAGTTTATTCAATAACAACAACATATGATTTATGTCACAGGTAGTGCTACAGCCTAAGCCAAAACTTAATTTCAAGCTAAATTTTAAAACCCTTAAGAATAGAATTCAAATTCAATTTCTTCTCAAAAGTTGTAGCCAAATGCTTCTAGTTCAATTTAAATCATGAATCATCTCATTTGGAAATCTACAGATCAAAATATAGCCAAAATACCAAAATATGTTCAGTAAATTATTCTAGTTATCAGATTCCAGGGCACCTCAATATTTTCTTCCTAATTCGTCATCATCAATTCTCTATTATAACATGCCATAAATACCAATCTTTTAATTACCTGTTTAGTCTAATCCCAGCTCAAAAGTCACTCTAAATTAGTACTCCAAACATGCAGAAGCATCACACATTTAAGGTGAGACTTGGAAGGATTTTAGCTAGGACAATAAGACAACTATATTCTGATTCTCTACTTAACTTTGTGAGGGTGAAGCACGAATTATTGATGTGACAATTAGACATGAACATAAACAAACATAGGGAGGTACAAGGAAGAGTGTTTCGGTGGTGTGTGAGAGGAAGGAAGAAGAGAAATGACCATAGCTAGAGTTGCTCCTACTGAAACTTACACTTAAGGTGTTAGGTGTCATCTAATGGAATGACCATATGTCTTATGGCATGTTCAGCAGTTATTGGGCATAGGTGCTACCCAAATGTTTCCAACTAACTAGGTCACTTTTCCATTAATCAACTATGCCATTTGTCATCAACTTACCAGCCTATTTGTCACACAATGATTAATCCATTTGTCAATTAATTACTAGTCCATTTGTCACCAATTTAGCTATGCCAAATGTCGCTCAATTACAGGCTAAATCATCCAAATTTTTCATGCATCAATGTATCCTACCACTTGACATTTGTCCTAGTCCAAATGTACCCAAAATTTTCAAAAATTTACCAAAAATTTTGAAAAAAAAAGTATTAACACCAAATCAGTTTTTAACACATTTAAACCACAATTTTTTAATCGTATTTATAAATCAATTATACCCAAAAAATATTAATGAATGCATATAAAATTATTTTAATGTGTCAAAATAATTATTCACTTGTATGTATATACTCAATCATGCATGAGCATAAAATACATTTCTAATTTCTCTGTACATTCTCATATGCTATATTCTGAGGTTCTAACCCCTAACATGGGATATTACATTAACTCCTTTTATATCTCTAATGGCTTAAATTTTTTATCGTAAATTACTATCTTGAACAATATAAGGAACTATACCAAGTTCATTAAAGAAATTCTTGATATATTTTATCATTTCCAATACATGAAAATATATTTTGTCTTAATTAGCAACTAATGCTACAGTGGGACCTTTCAAATCTTAAAATAATATTATTCCATGTAAAATATACTTAATTAGTATTTTCTTCTAAGATCAATATCAATATAAAGTTGAACTCAAATATCAATTCATACATAGAATAATGGATATCTTTAATATTTCACAAGTATTAGATATCCTAAATACTAAATATCTATAATACATTATTTATGTACTTAGACAAGAATAGGTAAACAACTTTCATATCTATCTCTATAGATCTAATTCCTAGAATTAAGTTGTTACTTTTCATATCCAACAAAAGTTGTTCTTAGATAATAATATTTTCAACACTGAAAATATGAATTATTTGTTCTCCTTGAGTATTATACCTTTAAATACTCTAATTAAAGAGGATAGTTATACTCCTGCTAACCTTCTTATAGACATGACAAATTCACAATCATCTTTAAAACAAATCTTAGAGTTCATCATGAAATTTAACATCTAGTAACCTTTCAACTATACATCAAATATATCAACAAAGACACTTGTTCCAATTAGATGTATTATCATGAGATCTGAGCTTTTCAAATTTATTCTCACTCCTACTACTTATCTTAAGAACATTCTCCTATAAGTATATATTGAAACAAATTTGTTCAATGGATCTATAAAATTATATCTAACCTTTTGGATATCTCATAACCTTTTATTATCTAATTTACTTCTAAACTTACTTAATAATAAATGCTTCAACTAAGAATCACCTCCCAAAACCATTAACTTTGGCTCTTTCAAAATCTTTGCATTTCATATCTAATATGAAAACTTGCTAATTAATAATTGGAACTAGAAGTTAAGTTATTATCCTAGGCATAACTACAGAAGAAATATACAATATATCAATGTATTTTCCTCCTTTAACAAATTTAACTCTTATGGAATTTAGTTATAAAGGTGTTCAGTATAGAATCTCATTCCCTGTAGATAATCCAAAATTTTATATCTCACCATATATATTTAATCGAAGTGTTTCAACTTTCTCAATACTTAATTTCCACTTAGATTTAAATGATTTAAACTTTTCCAAATTTTAAGTAAATATTTCATTTAATGCATATAACTATATCACATAAATACATTAGTAATCTAATGAAATACAAGTATCATTCTTTTATGAATTGTTACCACATCTCATACATCATATATATAAGATTTAACAATTCAAAGCCAATATCATCCTTTCACCAAAGATTGATTTGTTATTATCCAAATAATAAGCCTCACAAGTTTTATATGATTCATAATCAAAAGGATACATATATCCTTACATGTAACTTTACGATTCTCATTATGTTGATTTCACCAATAGAGCATGAAAGGATAGTCTCGGTTATCCAACTTTGTATTCCTACCAAAACATATAAACTATTTGTATAAACTTGGATCAACTACTTTTTCTCAACAATCTATTTCTTATCATATCTTAAGTACTATAATATTATTTAATCCATATTTAGTATTATATATATATATATATATATATATATATATAATCTTTATCATATCACATATAGGCGAGAGAAGTCATGCAATAATCTTTCATCTAATGAAAAATATTATCACATCTAAGTTAATTTCTTTAATTTTAGTCCATATTTATACTTTTAGTAGGCTAAATTGAATGTAAACAATTTCACTAAGGAACTATAACTTCTAGCTCTACTCTATGCAACCTATCATATTGTGCTATCATAGTATTGGCATACATCTTCC
Source organism: Erythroxylum shatona (assembly GCA_027568895.1). Taxonomy (NCBI): domain Eukaryota; kingdom Viridiplantae; phylum Streptophyta; class Magnoliopsida; order Malpighiales; family Erythroxylaceae; genus Erythroxylum; species Erythroxylum shatona. Next base: position 15,023 of record JAOSBK010044946.1, on the reverse strand, counting down.
ATACTGTCCTTAAAGTTCATGAGATATTATTCAACTCAATGTCATTACATTTTATTATCTATAAGATATTGACATATCTCTAAAACTCTATCATGAAATCCTCAAGAGGGATTAATAGCAAAATTAAATAAGGGACGTAAAATTTTACATTTTAACTTGGAGAACTCTTCTCAAACCTAACCTGTATCTAAGAAATTTGTTTCAATAATTTTGTATTAACTATACTAAATAAGGTAAATTTTACTCATAATAAAATATAAATGTAATAAAATCAAGTAACTGGTTATATGACAAGAATGCTAAATAAGATCAGGACTTTAATCATATATCTGGTTAATCCCATTATTTTATTCAAAATAACAGCGCTCAGTACTATTCAGAAAGATTACACTATTCTTTCTAGTAGTCTAGGATCATATTCAAATTTATTTGATTTCGAGTCACTCAAAAAACTAACTAATTTAAATTAGGTAGATAACACCTTATTAATCACTTCTTATGTAACTTTTAGGTTTGTTGGGTTAGAACTTTTTGTCAAAATATATCTTATATATTATTCATAGCCTTTCCTTTAAATTTATATAATTATGATTCACTCATCCAAATCATATAAATTTAGTTAAGTATAATTCATTAATTTAAGATAAAAATTTATTTAGGTTAAAAGAGCCTTGAGTCGCTCAACAAGCCTTATAATAAACAAAACTCTAGTTTTACTCTTAAATAATGGAAGATAACAATCATGTTCTCAATGTGTCTTTTTTAAAAAGAAATTTAATTTTATTCTTCTCATCAAACACAAAATAGCATGTAAAAATGTCATAAATATAAAATATACAATTTAGCATAACATATATTAAAACTTAGAATTTACCTACACATTATCAAATTATATGCATAAAATATCAAGTTTTGTTTGATTATAGTTATTGATCTTTATAATCTAAAATGATATTTTCAAATACTCTTTGGATAATTAAATTAGATCAAACCCTTTGATTCTTAAAATGAATCAAATTCTTATTTCAAATAGAAATTTAATTTAAATTGACGACAATTTTCAAATTCAATTAGAAACTATTTCCAATTGTCTTGACACCTTTAACAAAATTAACTGAAAATAATTTCAATAAATTATACTTCTTATATTATAATTTAGAAAAACTCCTCTTTCAAAATTCAAAAAGTAAGAAATTCTAATCCAATAAGAAAACTATTTCTAATCTAATTAAAAATAACTTTTATTCAATTAGAAACATGTTTTCTAATATTAAAAAATCACATTCAAAATTAAATAAAACAACTATGAATTTAATTAAAAATCCATAATAATATTTATTATATATTCATTTTTAATTTAATATAAAATATTTTCTCAATAAATTATATAACTATTTTCCAAATATTAAATAAAGCTCATTTACCTTAATTAATAAATAAAAAGTATTTTAAAATTTTAATCAAGAAAATACCTCTTCTAATAAATAAAGAAAATTATTAGTCATAAATTAAAAAATTCTAAATAGCTAGAATAATTCTCAAAATAAAAAAAATAAATTACTTAAGAAACATCTTTCTTAATTAATTAAGAGAACAATTTTAATAATTTTAAGGAGTCAAATTAAATAATTACAATCTAATTAAAATATAATTAATTTTAATTTTATAAATTACTTTTCTAAATTTTAATTAGGAATTAATATGATTATTAATCTTAATCACATTAAAATAATATTTGATATAATTTTGCAATTGATTTAATTTTAAAACTCTTGTAAAATATGTTTGGAACTTGGTTAAATCAGAGATACATTATTCCATACTTAAAATAACTTAATTTAGACTTAGAATTACTTTAATCTAAAAGCTTAAAAAATTATCAGTTTTCTAGTTCAAGTCACACTTAAACTCACACCCAAACAATTCTAATATGGGTTTTAGATTGCTTTAATCTTATAGCTAAACAACCTTTGTTTTGCCCTTTTGATAGTCGTGCATATTGGCAAACACTCCTTATTCTAGCCCTACAATAAGCCTAACTTTAAGTCCAGACAACCCTACTCTTCTCTTTTCAGAAAACGTAGAAACTAAAACAAAAACCCTAGCCACCAAAATTGTTCACCGTCACATGCACTGTTCACCTCCTCATCAAACGTCGCGCCTTTAGTGGTCTGGAGCTATCACTTTAGTCAGCTCCTCAAACGTCACCTGCTCCCATTGCTCTGATGTAATGCCTCCTTGTCTAATCAACTGAAGTACGCCCCTCTGTATCGCCAGCTACATCGTAAGAATGCCTTCTCCAACATTAGCTGCTACTGGATGCTACCAATTGTGCTCGCAATAAATATCCCTTCTCCAAACAGTAGCATTCAACTACAATGAAGGCTTATTAAATAAAAACATCATAAGCAAATAATATGCAAAACTTCCCAAAAATTTAACCACACGCTAACATTCTGCTGTTGTCTTGGTAACTGGTGGATTTTGGTTTCCAAAATTCACATAATTTCTTTTTTTAAATGAAATTAAATTAAGCCATAAAAGTTTAAAAAGAATAATGTTTTACAAGAGACTCTCAAGAAGAGAGTATACAAACATATGATCTTGCTAAGCTACAAAGCATTGTCAGATTTGTAAATACAGAAACTAGTTATGTCTCCAAATGTCAATACAAGTTGATCATAGTGCAAGATTGTCACAAAATAATTATATGAAGTCTAATGGCATTAACTAGCTCTTTCATGAATTATTCATAGCTTATTTCCTTATTGTGGAAAATGGGTATGTTTCTTTCATCCTATATGTATAGTACCAAGTAGGATAAGGTTATGTAATAACCCATTTGTGATCTTTCTTAACATGTAAGTTTAAACTCCATCTAGTGATCTATTGGCTCTCCTATAATGGATTATTGATTGTACATTTATGTAGTATTATTTTCCAAGCTCCACCTGTGTATTTGCATTCGAAAAAAGATGTGAAGTGCTCTCGGATTGACTTCTACAAAGGTACACCAGTTTTTTCAAGCAATTAAACTTATTTAATTTGTTAATAGTGTGTAGTTTCTCCTTTATAGCCCTTCATAACATTGTAGCCGCTCTAGGAAGATTATATTTGCACCATACCGCTTTGTATCATAAGACATTATGAGATTCTGCTAAAAGAAGTTTAATGCATGATGTATTATTGTATATTCCATTAGCAATAGGGCACTACCAATTTTTGTCTTCCAAATTTTCCCTTAATTCCACTTTGTTGATCACTATCTGCATATTGTTGTCATTTATTCTCATAAGAATCTCATTCTTTACCATCATTGATTTGATAGGTTTTGATTGTCTAGAATGATATCTTTCAACACAATTACCTCATCCTTATTTTTAAAAGAACCATCAGATATCCAATTGTCATGCCAAAACATTACATTCATCTCATTTCCTACTACCTTCCTGATATGAATTCTGATGAAGCTTCTCCATTTGAAAATCTCATTAATGTAGCTTATGCATTCTTAGATGTGAGATCACTTTTCTAAATGCTTTTAACTTTGATGTAGTATTCATGCATCTACTTGCACTATAAAGACCTTTGATCACTAGTTAATCTCCACAGTCTTTTGATAATCATGCAGTTATTCAATAGTTTTAAAAGAATGATGTTTAAATCGTTATGCTTTTTGGAGTCATAGGCTTCAAACCATTTAATGTCAACTTTATAACCTCCTTCCTTTGAACTAGACCAGAGAAATTTCCCTAGAATTTTATCAATGGTTTTATTCACAACACTTGGAATAGCAAGATGTGTTACCCAGTGTATATTGATTAAACGTAACACAATTGTAATTAGTTAAGTTCTTTCAGCTATAGATAAAGCTTTCATTCTCTAACCTGTGATTTTCACTTATATTTTGTCCACAAAAGGTTTAAAAATTCCATAGGTCAATTTGAAAGTAGTCATTGGAATTCTAAGATAAGTGAAAGGTAAAGACTTTTCCCTAAAACTAGTGATATGCTCAACCATGCTTCTCTAATCCTCTACACTTCTAAAAATGTGAAAATAGCATTTTTCAGTATTAACATAGAGCCCAGATAGTTTAGTGAATATTCGGATAGCCTTCATAACAACTAGGAGTGAAGTTTTTGCCCACCCTGGCTAAGATAATCAAGTCATTCGCAGAGATGAGGTTGGTAATTCTCAATTTCCTACTTTTACAATGAAATTTGAAATGGTTGGTTCTCTTTACAATGCTTCTCAAAAGCCTATTGAATACCTCCATAACAATGGAAATTAACTACGGTGAAGAAGGGTTGCCTTATCTAATGCCTTTGGAACTTTTGAAAAAATTTGTTTGTTTTCTATTTATGAGGACTGTAAAAGATGGAGTGGTGAAGCATAATGATATCCATTCAATGAAACGTTCTTGAAACTCTAAAGCCCTCAGGAGTTTACCTAAAAATGAACATTTAATATTATCATAAGCTTTCTTTAAACCAATCTTCAGTATATAGTTTTACCTCTTTTCCTTTTGAAATAATCCTTTGTAAATTATTACAATAAAAGAATTCTATCACTCATCTCTCTACCAGGAATATAAACCGGTTAAGTACTGTCTATATGGTTTATCAGGATCACCTTTAATCTTTTGGTCAAGATTTTGGAAATAATCTTGTAAATTGAGTTTTAAAAACATATCAGCCTAAAATCCCCAAAACCTGTTTGTTCTCCTCCTTTAGGAATGATAGTTACGAAATTGCCATTGATCAATTTGAGAATCCTTTTCTTTTGAAAAAAATCTAACACTAAATCTAGTACTATATCTTTGATGATAGGCTAGGATTTAGTGAAGAACGTCATGTTAAACACACCTAGTCTTGGAGCTTTATGAGGATTCAAACCATTGATAGTTAGCTAAATTTTTGCTCTAGTCATAGGTATAGAGAGTATTTCAGCTTCTTAAGAACTAATACAATTGCATGTTATAGTTTTTAAAACTTTCATTGAAGATTGAACATTAGTAGGGGCATTCATGAAATCGGAGAAGTAACTAAAGGCTCTAACTTTAATAACTCTTAATTGGAAATGGTGTTATTATTACACATTAGAATGTTGATCATGTTTGTAGCTTTCCTAGAGATTACAGATTTGTGAAAGAGGGTTGATCCTCTCCTCCTTTCAATAAAACAATTCTATATCTCTGCCTCATCAAAGATTGATCAAAGGAGAGAGCTTTAGAGATGTTATACAAAGCGTGCTTTTCCTTGTCAATAAGCATATGCATTAAGGCTTTTTATACAAAGATAAGATTAAAGCACTTCTAGTAGGAGCAACAAGATGTTGTAAATTTCCTACATTCTCCTTATGGAAAATTTTAAGATTATACTTAATTAAATGCATTTTCTAATTGTATTTATATTTCTTAGAACCATTCACTTTAGCTCTGATTCCTTCTATAAAGCATCATCAAAACCTAAAACATTAATTAGAAAATTTTTAAACTTGCAAGGGTGGCTGATTCTTTTAAAATTTGTTGAAGTAATGGCAGCACAATGATCTGGAAAAAAAGAGTTATGAAAAATGTGAAGATATTAGGGAAATGTTGAAACCAATCAATATTTAGGAGATATATCAAATTTCTTCCCAATAAGACCATTTCCTTACTGATTATTACTCCACGAAAAGAAATTTCCATCTGAGGTTACATTAGTTACCTCATAATTTGATTAGCACAACATTAAATCCTGACTAGGAATCTTACTGGAATGTACCCCTTCTACTTCTTCATATGTAATAATTGCAGTAAAGTCTCCAGTGAGTAATCAGGGCTTATTTGCCTGACTAGAGATCCTTATAATATCATTCTAAAGTTGATGGCTTTGATAGCCATTATTCTGAGCATATATAAAGGAGATTTGACAATCAATCTTAAAGGATTTACACATAACATTAATATGATTCATCTAGTCTATAATGCATAATAGAGAAGCTTCAACATTGTTATTGTTGTAGAGAACTAGAATTCTATCCACTCACTTCTTCGTAGCTTCATAATGCCAAATTTACCATCTCTAAATATGGTTTCCATAATAGCTAGAAGATCATGTTTATTTTCACTAATGTCTTTGATAAGTGACTTTTTAGAAGGAGCATTAGCTCCTCTAATGTTCTAGGCTGCAATATTCATGTTTTATAGTAATGGGTAGGTGATTTTTTTTCCTACTCAATTTTCTCCTCTGCACTATTTCAAATTCTTTCTTAGATGTGTTCTTCTTAATCTCTTGGTTCAAAGTTTGTAGCTTATCATTCTTCAATATTAAAGTTTCCAGTAATTCTTCTTCTCCATTCAGTCTCTTTATATCATTCTGAATTTCTGCTAATTTATTAGGAACTAATAAATTTTTTTATCTGTTTTGAAGGTTTGATTTGTATTTCCTCCCTTGAACCTTTGTTACTATTATGCTCAATATCTTCTAATATATTAGTTTCCTCTAATTCAACATACAAACCGATTTTAAACCTCTTGTTGAATTAACTTCTTTATAAGTCCTTCGAAATTAGGTTTCTAAGTATAAAAGACTCTTAAGTTGTCTTTCAAGGTTTCAATTTGCACATTTAGTCTTATAATTGGTATAGAATCAGGTAAGTAAGATAATGAGCTAACCAGTACACAGAATCTTGCAAATTTGATTCTTAAAACCTCAGTAGTTGTTTGATCCATGCAAATTGACTTTTTAATGTAGCTTGTAAGATAGTTTAATCCATTTTTTTCCAATATTGTAAAGGTACCTCATAAATATTGATATATAAAGGTGTTGTCCTATTTAATCTCTTCAACTTTAATTTCAAGTTTCTAGAATTATAGCAAAATATGTTTATTTTAGACATGCCAAAGACCAGTTTCAAGTACTATAATCGCAACATCCTTACTTGTAAACTTGAAAAATAAAGTATCATCAATGTTTTTAAGTATATCCAATAGCCCAAATTGCTTCCAGTTGTTGAATGCTCATTGTTTCATAACATGAAAAGCTATCCTCTTACCAATGAAGAAACCTATTAGTCTAAAGCACCATTTCTATGCTTTAACCATAAGGAATTCAATGCGGTTGACACCATTTATTAATTTTTATCTCTACTTGGAGGGAAGTAGCCCAACTTTGCTTTTAGAGTGTTGTCATTATTCACATGAACCCAAGCCTTCCTGACATTGAAGGAGTTACCACTATTGGTAGTAGGTTAGGGGGCAACTTGAAGAGAAGTTTAAACTAGTGCAGTTGTTGCAGGAGTTGAACCAAGAGGCTGGAAGAATTTTAAAAACTACATTTCCCCTTTAATAAATAGATGAAATAACAAATAAAGATGAAGAATGTAGCCAACTTAGAGCACTCTTGAAGAAGAAAAGCTGATAAAGAAGTACAGAAGATGTGTAGAAGAAGTGTTTAGGGTTTTCTTATAGAGTAGAACTAGAAAAATAGTAAGTATGTAAAGTTATTATTCAAACAAATAATAACCAAGAGAAGATAGTAGATAGAAGCAGCAAAGATAATAAGAAAATAATAGGAAGAGAAGATAATAGGTAGCGAGGAGAAAGAAGAAAGTAGTATTCAAGCAGGAAAAAGATAGTCAACATTCAAGCATTAGCTGGTGACAATTCAAAGAAGTTTTGTTTCAAGCTCCATCAGTTCACACTTGAAAAAAATTTCTTTTATTACTGGCAACAATTTTGATGATTTTTCCTTTATAAACTTTGGTGCAGACCACCTGTAATTCACCAGATCAGTGACTTAGAAAGAATCTATAAGTATTTAGGTTTATAAAAGCTAACCTGATTAATCTAAACCTCTCATATTAAAAAATATTGAATTCGATCCAAATATAATCATAGAATTAGAGTCTACAAAATTTCTAAGGTTGTAAAACATGCATAAACTGAACTTTTTAGATTTCATGTAGTTTAGGAATTTAAGGGCATTCGTCTTAACTTTTTAGATTCAAATTGAATATAATTTAATGTTAGATTAAGATATTTATTTCAATTAAAAATTTTAAGATCAATATTAATCAAATATTTTTATTCAAGTTACATAATTCAAGATGGCTTTGATATCACTGTTGGAAAATTGGGGCTAAAACTAATCTCATACACAATAGAATAATAATGAAACCTTTTCGTATGATTTTACAAAAGCTAAGATCACTTTAAATATATAGCATGATTAACACGTTAAATGTAATAAAACATGAATGTCAATTTGTACCTTCAATCTTAATTTGTTCCTTATTGTGAAGCTTAATCATTTTCTTGTTGTTTCATTCGAACGATTTCTGAAATTAGCTCATCAACCATTATAGTCTTACAAATGTCCTAATCAATTAAACTTTAATTATAATTTAAACTAATTCTAATTAAATACTAATTATGCTCATATAAGATCCAATATCTCATATTAATTCTTATTTATAAAACATGTCATATTTTTCATTAAGTTTTTCAAACTTTACATTGAAGTCCAACTTAATTAAAAAAACCCTTTCTCTCTTCAACCCGTGCTTTATGTGTGATCCATTAGGTCTCAAATATGTTAGCAATTGATATAAAATATAACCATAAATCATATTTAGGATTAGATAAATTAAAATCATCTAATTTTTATTTAATTATCTAATTATATAATTTATATATTTAGATCAAGATTATTGTCTATCAATGCATCATAACCATAATACTTAGGAATGTCAATGTGGTTTTGACTAATCTTTTCGTGTATGATTTGTCATTATAATTCAATCCTTTGGTCATAATATATTATGAATAATCATGAAACATGGAATTAATTTCTACTCTATTGGAGTCTAATCATGTTAGTTCTCCACTATTAATAATTAATTCAATTAATTGCATTTGAAAATTTCAAATTGTCATTCCATCTTAGCCAAGGATTCTCGAATTAATAATAATTGAGAACAATAAAACATACTTCCTAATTATTTTAGGGGGTGAATTTTATATAAATCACCCAACTACCTCTATATAGTTCATGCTATATTCAATGACTACTAACTAAGCTACCCTTGACTAAAATAGTTCATAAATAGTATCAACATATATCAATCCTCATATGAGAGAATTTGGTAAATTCAAGTCAAAAAATCACTTAGATAATCTTCACAAAGAGAACTTTCATAAACATACAAGTAGCATTCCAAATGAAATTCTCATATGGAGTAATTTTAGTGAAATTTCTCTCCAATAAGCACCCACACATTTTTTTAAATATATCCATACCTTAGTCTATAAGGTCAACTACTTCCTTTATAAAGAAGAAAATAATGTGTGCTAGCTTTTTATGCTCTATTAATATCCAATCTTAATAAAATAATGACTAGAATCAATTTAGAGATAATACATAAATATAATATGAATCTCATTATTACAATCTCATTATAATTTCATTTGCAATGTATATTTATCCATGGAATTTAACATATACATATGAATATGTATAAGACAAAGAATGTCTTTAAATAATTATATTTCTAAACTACTATCAACTAATTGGCTATAAGGTGTAAACCAACACTTTTACGCTTAAATCAAGATCTTAGATTATTAATATAAATTTTCAACAACTATGAAAGTGGATACACTTAGAAATGCCTCATTAGTATGTAAGAGGCTTCTGAAGGAATATCTAAGACTTTTTGATAATTGGTAAACTTGTTGGATATGAGGGAATCTACCTAAAGTTAAACTCACTTTGCTTACTTTTGCAAGCAAATAAAAATTGAATCAACATAAGTGAAAGAACTTGCTGTAGCAGGAAATGAATACAAAACTCTCTCTTACACTCTAAAAATAGTATCACTTTGAAATTAAAAATTTATATTGCTTTTCAAAATTAAGTACCTTAATGTCTCTTTTATTACCTGTCATTTCTAATTAGAAGAGGCTTACAAAAAGTTTTAATATAAGAACTTTAGAGTTAAACTAATTTAAAGCGTTTTTATGAGAGGATGTTAAGATTACCCTCCAAACAGAAGCCAATTCATTACTCATGTCCTAAAAGATCTCCTTAGAAATAATCAGAACTCTTATCCACTTAAAGGTTCACAATATAAAGTTATGGATGTTCCTATGGAGATTTTGAAAATTTCTACTCTTCTTACTCTCATAAATGACATAATCTCCACAATTAAGCATCAAATTGAAAGTGGTTAGGTCACTTTATATATATAATCTATATGTTCATCCCAATTAATTAATTGAAATCAATTTTGAGAAATGCAACGAATTGTGCACCTTCTCCAAGCTTGGCACCATAACATGATTGAAGTTGAATTTCAGTAGAAGAAGCTCATTTTATAGGTTTAGAGGCAAAGCTTATTTGTGAGGTTAATCAATAAATTGCCCCTTAGTCTATCCATACTTTGTAATATACTTTTTATTGCTAACTAAAGTAGGAAAGAAGCATGATGGGAGTTATTCTTAAACACCATAAGGTTGCCCTAGGTTACTAATTCAAAAAGGGCCTAAAATAATTTAATGTATGATTTTTTGTGAAACATCTTGAGCTAATTCCTATACACATAATCTTATCTTCCTAATTTGTTATTAGTTTGTAATATGGACAATATTCATAGTCAAATTGAAACATATAGATAAATAATGTCAATCTCTCTCCTTAATGATTTATTTAACCTTGACAGGGCGTGGAATGAGAAGTTTGAGGTTTTCCAATCCTTTAAACTTGTAAAGATGACAAAGCTTATCCCAATTATAATTAAACCAAAATCATTTTCTCCTTCCATTTATTATTTTAACTTTGATTTCCTAGATCAAAATGCCTCATCTTCAATATTTGATTTAAAGTGCAGTAATAAGTTGCATTCTCTTTAATGATCTGCAAGCCCTCCTCCTTAATTATGTTCGGTTACATCCACTTTACCTATATTAAGTTGGAATATTTAAATAAATTCCATATTATCTTTTCCATAAGCATCTTTTTGGTCGCTTTAATTGATTTAATATCGAACCCTTTCTCATTATTAGGGAACATGCTTTTTTCCAATTTAATTTAGCTTTATTCCCTTGTAAGGCTTGACCATAAAAATTTCTCAATAAATTCTCCACCTCTTTCATTATATTAACTAGTAAAAACATATAAGAGGTCTTGTGAATGTGTAAATTGTCTAGAATAATAGAAATTAGTTAAAGTCTACTTATATAAGAAGAGGAATTTGTTTTCCAATATCATGATATCCTCTCAATTAAGCCAATAAGAGGCATAATGTCTCCAAAGGTGAGTTTTTTAATAGATATTAGGAAGTTAAGATATTTTTAACAAAGCTTTTTAGAGCCGAGGCCTAAAATCCTTCATGGAACATTAACTTGTCCCAAAGAATCAATAGAAACATATAAGAAACTTTTTGTTATGTTTTCGGACATACTTGATAGAAAGGTAAAGGAGTAAAGAAAATTCCTAATGAGTTGAATTGAATTTGGATTAGCTTTATATATGAGGAGGAATTTTTCCTACTTACACTTTTTATGAAATTTAAAGCTTTGATGGCTCTTAATGGAGCTACTATTATTAAAAAGAACGTCTATTCATAAGGCAAATAAGTGAGGAAAAATTGGGTCCCTTTACCTAAGGCCTTTGGCACCTTGAAAATTCACAAAAATAGAGAAGGAAGTTATAGAAATACATTGCTCAATCTAAGCTATAAAAATAATTAGGAAGCTAAAAGGTTGAAGTATATCTATGATAAATCTTTATTTGATCGAGTCAAAGGATTTGTTAAAATCAATTTTTAAAGCAAAACTTCTCATTATCTTCTTGCTTTTATATCCTTTAAAAAGATCTTAAGCAATTAGAAAATTATCCCTATGCTTATTCACTTGATAAAGGCTTCTTTAACTAGATTAATAGAAGAATTGAGTTTTTCCTTCAATCTTGATGTAATTAGCTTATATAAAAAAACATTATAAAAAGACATTAGTTTGAATTCATTTAAAATGTCACATAGAATATTTATATTCCCTTCTTTTAGTGTTTTCTCACTTTTGAAGAATTCCACAATTACTTGTCACTTATGAGATTCCATATTCTTTAGAAAAAGAAAGCATTCAATTCATTAGGGAAAGTTTCCTTATATGGATTAATTAAAAGACTACTTTCTTGATGTCCATTTCATCGAAAGGCAAGACAAGCTTTTAATGTTAGGTTAAAGACATATACCTCTTAGTGACTTACACCTTAAAATGAGTATGATCCATTTCTTTTATCTCATTCTACTCCTAGATGTCATCGCTATTAGCATTCCTTAAGCAATAGATCTTCTTATTGTTTCTTCTATTTAATATTGCATTATGAAAATATTTATTATTCTTGTCCCCATCTTTTAACTAGTGGAAATGAGCTCTTTGCTTTAATATGTTGTGTTGTATCTCCAAAGCTTGGGAGTAACTGGTAAAGGCCTATTTCTAGACTTAATAATCAAGGTCAGTCCTAATTAAACCTCATACCTAATTAGGCCTTAGGCCGAGGTTCCACTATCTCAGGCCCGTTCAGGCCACAGACTGAGCCCTATGAACTATTACTGCCCCTACCTATTTCTCCTTAATTGTTAGCATCTCATCTATTAAATTTTAATCCAGTTCATTCTAAATAATTACCAAATCATCATAATTTTTCTTCTCTCTTCAAATGTAATCTTTTAAGTTCATATTTTATAGCTTTTAGTTTCCTTGAGCATTTAAAAGATTCATAGCCCTCAACCTCAACCCTTTTCTTCTACCTCTTTAAAGCCTTCCAAGTTAACTAGAAAGTTACAAAACCTGAGGGGATGCTTGAACTTGTCCTTCATTGACCATACTAGCACTTTAAAAAAGGAGTGGTCTAATCATAATATTGTGAAAATAAGCTAAACTTCTTACGAATTTGGCTAGCCAATAGGATTGCTAGGGCACTATCAAGCTTCTTCCTAATATAAGAAATTCCTTCTTATTTATTACTCCAAGGGAAGTGAGCACCTTGATATCTAATGTTTTCAACTTTTGCATCATACATAAACTTCCTCAGGTTATCATTCTGCAGGACATTTTACATCTTTCCCCTTTTGGCTTCATTAGAGCTTAAGGTGTTGTTAAAGTCTTTATGTGGAACCATTGGACTTGAGATCCTACCATACTGAGTCCTTTTGGAATTCATGATTTAATGCATAAACAATATCTTGGAGTTGATTTGTAATGATGAAGAGTTGAACAAGTAATTTAATGTTGGACCCCAAACTTTTCTTGGAAGTTAGAACTATTATATGGGAAATGTTGGAAGTTAAAAGCTGGAAAATATAGTTGAAACATAATCATTGACTATGTTTCAGTTTTTTAGCCATAACTTTTTCTCTAGAGATCCAAGTTAGATGATTCTTGATTTGGATTAAAATAAAGAGATAGGGATACAAATTATCTGATGGAATCGAGTTCTAATTTAGACCTTAAAATTTTCAATTTTTGGATGGAAGTTGAACACAGAATATTATTTCAGTATAAGAATAGTTTGGAAATGTTTGGGATATAACTTTCAGATTTTCAAACTAAATTGAGTGGTTTTGATGTCATTAGAAACTTAAGACAATGGGGAACATTTGTCGAGAAGGATGTGTTATAAAATTCCTTCAATTGTTTCATGATAAATAGTTAAGGATTTAGAAGTATAAGATGTTTGTTTTAATAGACATAAAGGGCAAATTTGGAAAGGCCAACTAAGTGAGGGGTATAATTGGAAGAAAGACTAATAAAATGGGCTTGAATTAGAAGAAGGGAAGAGAGACTGTTGTGGAAGCCAAGAGAAGAGAGAAGAAAAAAACATGAAAAGAAGAAAAAAAGAAGGAAAAATCGTGGAGAAAGAAGAGAAAGGAAGAAGAAATTGGGGGAAGAAGAAGAAATCAAGCTTCTAAGATAAGTTCATCATCTTTTCTTCTTGCTTTATCAAAGAAATGGGTTGTGTTGAGAATGAAGGAATTTTAGTGAGAGAAAGGATTTTTGTGTTGGGAATGATTGGAGGAAGAAGATGATTGAGAGACCCATTTGATTTTTTTGATTTCTTAACTAGGTATTGGCTTTTCTAACCTAGATAGACCATGGGTAAGTTAATGCTAAACCCAATTTAGCAATTATTTCATTTGTTGTGATGTGGAAGTTTTAGGGGGATTTCCATTTGAATGTGGATTGAATGAGAATTTTGGTTATGTTAGGAAATCAAGAAAACCCTATTCAAGACCAAGAGGAAGGGTACAATTGAGTTTGGATTTTCAAGCAAAATAAGGTGGGTAATTCATTTATAGTTATTATGTAATGAACAAAATGCCTTATAAAATGACTTGCTTTGAAATGTTGTGATGTGGAAATTTCATTATAAGGTATGACATTTGATAAAAATTGAATTGTGAGTATGATTATGTTATGCCTTGTATCATGGCATTTTAATTAAATGGAAAGAAGAAAACGCATGAGAGTATGAACTTTTGATTGAATTAACCATGAGATTTGATTGTGTTTGGACGAGATTGGAACAATTCTATTCGTCATGTGCACGTTGACAAGAGCCTTCTCTCAGCTACCTGTTTGTGGCATATGAGCTCCGAAAATGGACTTATTCTGTTCATGGTGCAAACTTCGGTTTCTCCATTCTGTATCCATGGAACCCTCGAGCTATTTGCTTGTGCATTTGCATTTTGATGTGTTAAGTTTTGATGAAGTTGAGTATTATGCTTTGATGTTAAATTACATCCAATATGTTTTATGTGATGGTGTATTGAATTATGAGTTGTAAATTAGAATTGTGATTATGGAACTTACAATGCTAGATTCGGATAAGGCGTGTATGTCTAAATGAATATGCGCATATATGTTTGATTCTGTGGCTCATTGCCAATGACTATAAATTTATTAGCCATTGAGCTGTGTAGCTCAACCCATGATTTTCCCTCCTCAGGTGTAGAACGAGAAGATTAGCGATCCTCGC
>JAOSBK010044880.1:0-19111 GCA_027568895.1 Erythroxylum shatona | reverse complement strand
ATTAAGCGTTAGAGTGAATAAATTATTTGACACAAAATATTTATAATAAAAAATTAGTGTTGATATCCTTTTAAATTTTAACATAGATCTAATTTTTAATAATTACAAATAGGAATAATTTTATTACTTATTGATTTATATTTTTTAACTCAAAAACAATGAAAACCAAAATTTTGCATAAGAAAATATGCATTACTCCTATACCAATTAGAAAGCTTGACCAATACCAAATAGAGAGTTTAATTCTTATTTCTAATTATATTTTAGGAAGGAAAATACTTGTAAAAAAAATTCATGATATAAATTTGACAGTAAAAAGTTATTATGGCACTAGGATAATGCTAAATCCATCTAGGCCGAAAGATACCCTTTGTTGGCAAGTGGCAACACGTTAGGAATGGGACTTATAGTGTGAAGTCTGAATATAGGGTTGCTATTTCTCTCTTGTCAAGTAATCAAGGTTATGGTGTGGTGGGCCCGTGGAATGGCATTTGGGGTGCTCATCTTCCCCCTAAGATTAAAGAGTTTACTTGGCGTATTTTGCGTAACTTTGTTCCTTGTAAACAACGCATCCTAACGCATGGGGTTAATTTGGACCCCGCTTGTTCACGCTGTGGTGTATTGGAGACTATGGACCATGTCTTGCTTACTTGCCCTTATGCTCGAAACGTATGGACGTCCTCAGGTATTGTTTTACATAGCACTATTATTAAGGACTGTATTATTGCTTGGCTATGTGGAGATAATTTGGAGCTTAGAGATAGAGCTGGAGTTTGTAGTTTCATCGGAATCTCTTTTGCTGGAAACAACAAGATACTTCCCCGTATACTATTGTGTCATTTGCGGATGATTATCTTCGAGACTGGAAAGTGGTGAAAAGTATGTTTGGGCAAGTGCGGGTTGTATCTAATAAGCCTAGTCATTCTTTAGGGTGGAAACATTCTCCGATTAGTTGGGCCAAATGCAATGTTGACGCTTCGGTTGATAAAAGATGAAACAAGTCAAGTTTTGGGGCTATCCTTCGAGACCATCATGGTAAATTTATTTTGGGCTTTTCGGGGTATATTCCTTTTTGTACCAATGCCACTTTAGTAGAAACAATGTCTTTTACAGAGGTTTTAGCCTGGATTAAAAGGCTTAATTTGGATAATGTCCTGTTAGAATCAGATTATTTAGAGGTTATTGATGGTCTCAATTCTAGTTCTTCTAATTTCTATGAAGTTGGTTTAGTATTTGCTAATTGCCAAGAGCTAAAGACTCACTTCCAATATCTGTCCTTCCTATGGACGTCTTGAAATACTAATAGAGTCGCTCATTCGTTGGCAAGGGTAGCTCTGTTCTATGCAGATCGTCTTACTTGGCACGTGTTACCAAGTTTTCTTTCTTCTGTTATTTTTTTCGATGTTTCTTCTCCAATCATTAATTCTGAGGAGGCCTAAGCCTGGGTGTACGAGGTAAAGCATGTTGGCTTAGGGATTAGTTTTTGCTTCCTCTTTATTAATTTATTTCCTCTCGTGGTTGTTTTAATGTCAAAAAAATCAATTTACTAAATCATGTTTAGCTTTTTTACAAATGCTTATTTAGTTGGTGAGATAACTTTGATGGTAACAAAAAATGAATTAGCATAAAACCTTTAGTTTTTTTTTATTCGGTAACCATCATTACCAGAACTTTAAAATTTGATTATATTATATTATAATATTTATTTAATTGTTAATTTTAATAAAATATAAGAAAATATTATTAATAAAAATGATATAAAATTATAATAAAATTATTTACTCAATTTATTTAGTAATTAATTTATTATAACATAGTTACATTGAAAACTTCTATTTTTGTTTGACAAAATCAATTCTCTTTTTTACAGTAGATGCATTATAATTAAACCGAGTTATCATATTTATTTTAAGATAGGTACTTATGACAGGTATTTCAAATTTATGATTCTAACTTTTAAGTAATAATTTAAAATTAATCTTTTTTGACTTTTTCTTGCATTGTCAAGTTACCAGATACACATACACTTATCCCCTTTTTGTGCACATGATTAAATCCAAATCTTGTTAGCTTTTTTTATTTGAATATTATTTTTATTTGACTTTTTTTTTTACAGATAATACATTCGTCCCTGTCTATTAGGTTAGATCTTTGAACCTATGCCTACTTTATTTTATTAACATCAATCTATGAGATAGAATAAATAAATAAATAAATACTCATAAAATAAGGTAGACATGAGATAACCGGAACAAATAATGTAAACCTTAGATCTCCATTAAGTCAAATAACCATCTGTTTGCATAAAATGAACGCAAAAACGTCCCAAGATTACCTTCGTCCCAACAATGCAAAGAATCCCAAGAAATCTTGGCTGCCGGATTACATCCTAATCTCAGAAGCCTCCAATGGATCGGACAAGGAGAACTCGCGTGCCCCCTCCCAGCCATTCCTGCATGTGCCGTCCTACTAGGAAAAGCTCTTGGGCAAGATAGCGCAGGTGAAGGACACCCCCAAGGAAGCTCCTGTCGATCTCTTAGCTACTAAGATCATGACAATGAGTTTTCGAAATGATGATGCACAGTGCCCCAAATTCACTATTAATTCCACGTTCAAACACCACCTAGTGTCCGCATGGCAGCAAGCTCTCATCGTCAAAGTACTTGGCCACTCCATCGGATACAAGGTTCTCTGCACCAGAATACATCAAATGTGGAAACCAAAGGGAGACCTCAACATTTTGGATCTTGGTTCCGACTATTTTCTCATTAAGTTTACTACTGATGAGGACCATAATAATGTGCTGGCTAATGGACCTTGGATGATCCAGGGTCAGTATCTCACGGTGAGACCTTGGACACCGGAGTTCCACCCATCCACTTCCTCCATGCACAAGCTCCTCGCCTGGGTCAGGTTTCTGGAGTTACCCGTTATGTATTATAATGAGAACGTTTTCAGAGCCTTCGCGTCTGGTGTTGGGACTCCCTTCCGAGTTGATGTGAACACATCGTAAGCCACCTATGGCCAGTTTGCTCGCATATGCGTCGAGGACAACCTATCCAAGCCTCCGGTAAGGCAGCTCTAGTTTGATGGCATGTGCTATAAAGTGGTTTATAAGGGCCTTGAAACCATCTGCTTCAACTGCGGGATCTATGGTCACGCAACTTCCTCCTACCTATTCACACCACCGACGTCATCCTAACTTGAGTTGGTTGCAACCCATGGGAAGGGATAGCCTGAGATGCAACTCCAGGCTTCGGGTAATGAAGGTACAAGAATAGTGACTGATGCGATAACACCAACCCCACATTTTGGGGAGTGGATGGTTGTAGACAGACGCCCACGCCGCCCTCCTCGCCCTAACTCTCGTACCAACTTCACAGACCTGACTAAGGGAAACACGATGTGGGAACCCCGAAACTGATTTCTTGCATTAAATGAGGAGATCCCCGAGCCAACGGAGAAGCCAACTGGATTCCAGATGGGGGAGAGAGGAGCTCGCAGAGCCTTCAACCAGGTCAACTACATGCCAGTTTAAATCACGTGCCCATCCTAAAAGTAGCCTACCTATCCAACATCGAAAGCAACAAGCTACCACTAGGGCCTAACTTTCAACAGCCCCTATCCAGGCAAACCATGCAGAACCACGCTCAGGCATTCTCACCCCACAGGACCCAAACTCGGCTTCTGAAGCTGCGGTGAACATGACAATGGTAAAATCTTTCGCTGGAGTTCTTCGACTGGCCTTCTCTCTGACCAGCATCCCAACCGGTCTTACAGGCATCCCTCTTCAACCCCAGGGGGTTGCTAATGCCCTTGACGCACCTCCTGATTTGGGTGCTCCTGTGCAGGCCAATGTAGAGGGGACGATGCTGGCGTCTTTTAGCCCTCAACCGTGACCCTCGGGCATGGAGGTGGACCCTTCCCCGGAGCTAGAGCATGACCATGCGATTGACTTGAATATGGGGGTAGGTGTTTCCCCTTGGGAGGGTGTTACCAAACAATAGGTTCGTCTGGATGGAGCCTTCTTCCTCTATTCTTATCATGATGATTAGTGCACCAATAATTCACTAGAATTGTCGTGGGGCAGGCAAGAAGGATTTTATTCCCACTGTTAAAGAACTTCAGCGCACGTATAAACCAGTTTTGCTGATCCTTTTAGAAACCCATCTCTCAGGGGCTCGAGCTAAGCATGTCTCTCAGAACTTAGGGTTCTATATGGTAGCGAGAGTTGACACGGTTGGTCAGGTGGGGGGTATTTGGGCTCTTTAGCAGTCTGCTTCTACTCAAATCTTTGTTTTACATTCCCATCGTCAATGTCTCTCTCTAGTGATTCATGATCCGCAGGGGCGGGACTGGGTCTGCTCGGCAGTCTATGCTAATCCTGTTAATTCCATTAAAACAACGTTGTGGGATTATTTAGCTACAATGAGTGTGGAAATTAACCTGTCTTGGCTTGTTATTGGGGATTTCAACGACTACTTGCATCCATTAGAGAAAGGGGGCACCTTTGATTGGCGTTGTGCGAGCATTTTCTAATCACAGATAGGGGGATGTGGCCCTTGTGATCTAGGCTTCCAGGGCTCACCATACACCTTTTCCAGAAAAACCAGGGCCACTTCACCACCCATGTCTGCTTGGATCGTGCCTTTTGTAATGTAGCATGGTAGATTATCTTCTTTGAGGCCTCAGTGTCTCACTTGCCGAGAACAGTCTCAGACCATAACCCTCTATTGCTCAAATTGGTTACACGTATCCCACACCCACCTTCACACCCTTTTCATTTCTAGGCTGCATGGCTTTTGCATGAGGATTTTCCTAGGGTCGTACGAGAGGCGAGGGAACCACATCGTCATTATGTACACGTAGCCATTTAAGCGGTCACTGCAGCTGCCACTGACTTTAATACCACGATTTTTGGACATCTTCCGGCAGAAGAGACACCTACTGGCCAGATTATAGGGAATTCAAAATTACTTGAACAATTGACACTCAAATTTTTTGGTGGCTCTTGAGGAACAGCTCTTGGCAGAATACTGTCATGTATTACTCCAAGAAGAACTACTCTAGTTCCTAAAGTCCCGAGTGTAATGGATTCAGGCGGGAGACAAAGCTACCAAAATTTTCCATGCTACTACCCTCCTGATGTAAGAGAAATCGCATTGAATGAATGCAACTTCGATCGGGCGTGTGGACCTCCTAACTGGATGTTGTTGAACACGAGGTTCTCATTTTCTTTAAGGAGCTTCTTTGCATCACTGCGAGTAGACCTAGGACTCGACCCCTGGGTGTTCATGGTGCTCTATCAGTAGAGGCTTGCGCCATGCTACTCAAACCCGTTGATCTGGCGGAGGTTTTACTGACAATCAAATAAATGAAACCGTATAAAAGCCCCGACCCCGATGGTCTTCAGCCTCTCTTTTACCAAACCTTCTAGCCGGATATAGGGGCATCAGTTGTCCACATGGTCCAGCACGCATTTGCTAGTTGAGAGGTGCCTTCCAACATCTCTGATACTCTCATTGTCCTCATTCCCAAAGAGGACAATCCAGTACCTATCACCCAATACCAATCGATTAGCTTGTGCAACGTGATTTATAAAATCCTAGTGAAAGAGATAGTCAATCGGATTCATCCTTTACTAGTTGAACTGATTAACCCTGTTTAGGCAGCACTTATTCCTGGGCGCAAGGCTGAAGACAACATCCTCATAGCTTAGAAGGTCGTTCATGTGATAAAACATTTACGGAAGGGGGGGTATGGCGGTAAAGATCGACTTGGCCAAAGCTTATGACTGAGTTGACTGGGATTTTCTTCGATAGGTGTTAATATGCTTTAGCTTTCCCCTACATTTTATTAAGTTGATTATGGACTGTGTAACAAGCTCGAAGTTCTCCATTGTTTGGAATGGTCAGTGCTTAGAGGCATTTAAACCTAAACGAGGTCTTCGCTAGGGTGATCCTCTATCTCCGTATTTGTTTGTCTTATGCATGGATACTTTTTCCGGGTGGATCACCAAGAAGGTTGATGACGACCATTGGAAGCCTATTGGTACTTTCGTTAATGGGCCTCCCATCTCTCACATCCTCTTTGCTAATGATGTTCTCCTTTTTGCACATGCCTCCCAGAGCCAAGCCAGATTGATGCATCTTACTATGGACGAGTTTTGCCAAGCTTCCGAGATGCAAGTCAATCCTACCAAGTCTAAAGCTTTTATCCCCGACCAAGTTAGACGCAAGATGAGGGATCGGATCATATCTATTTTGGATCTCCCTTCATCTCACCGGCTGGAGACATATTTTAGTGTGCCTTTATGTACTCGGCGACTGACCAAAGCTGCTTATGCTGGCATTCTCGACAATATTTCCTCTCGCTTGGTAAGCTGGAAGAGCAAACTCTTGAACAAAGCAGGCAGAGCTACTCTGATCCAGGGTACCATCACATCTATTCCCATCTATGCTATGCAGTCCACTTGACTTACCCAAGCCTTTTGTGAAGACATTGATAAAGCAGTGAGAGGCTTCCTCTATGGTATGCACGGTAATCTCAAAGGGGTACACCTCCTGCCCTGGCATACGATTACTACTCCGAAAAACTGCAGAGGCTTAGGTGTGTGGCAAGATAGAGATTCCAATACAGCTCTGCTTGGCAAGATGTGTTAGGACATATGTGTGGAACGCAATAGCCTTTTGGTGCAGGTCCTCTAGTCTCGCTATCTGACTGGCTAGGACATCATGGCATATCATCCCCCTTCATCGGCTTCCGCGGCCTGGAAAGGCCTCATGAAGGCTCTAACTCTCCTTAAAGACGGGTTTGGCTGGAGGATCGGTGATGGGCTAGCATAAATTTTTGGCATGATAGATGGCTTTTTGATGGCCCCATTGCTTCAGTAGTCAGATAAGTCCCAGCTCATCTCACCGAGCTCCGAGTGGCTGATCTCTTGTCCCCATTGTTAGGGTGGAATTTGTCTCCTATTGAGGGCATTGTTCCCTCAGACTATTATAATCGCATCTTGGCAATACCTCACCTGCTCTCCAACCAAGGACCTGACTGCATTATCTAGTATGGTAGCAATAATGTTGTGTATACAGCTTGGGGAGGTTATGAATTTATCACAAGTGTACCATCCTTGGATGGCCCAACAGGATGGAAATGGATTTGGTCACTCCAAGCTAATCAGAAACATAAAGTCTTCTTGTGGCTAGCAGCTTGGAATCGACTCTTTACAAATGAAGTGCGGTACGAACGAGGTCTAAGTACATCCCCATTGTGTGGGTGGTGTGGTGCCCCTCGGGAAACTGTACTCTACTTACTTAAGGACTGCACATATGCCCAGTATGTATGGGACAACGCTCGCGTATCCTGGCATAATGACTTCTTTCGAGAGCAACAAACTTACAGTTGGCTACTCCGTAATTGTGTCCCACACGACAGGGATGTGCATTGCTCATGGCGCTTTATTAATACTTGTTGGACCATTTGGCATTCCAGAAATAAATACGTAATTGAAGGCGAACAAATCTCATGTATGGGGCAACTTTGCTAGATCAATTTGCTGTTTAGAGACTCTGTTGCCGCTTTCGATCTTTAGATTCGCGAGATGCCTTAATCCTAAGCCCTGACAATGGTTTTTTGGGCCCCCCGGCTACTAACTGGCTGAAGCTCAACATCGATGGAAGTGTAATTAGTATATCTGAACAGGCGAGTATTGGCGGTTTACTTAGGGATAGTCATGGTAACTAGGTGGCGAGTTTCTCCAGCTGTGTTGGGATCACCACTATCATGATAGTGGAATCATGGCTCTCAGATTTGGTCTCGCCTTTGCATGGGACTTTCAGTGTGATGGCCTTGTGGTGGAGTCTGACTCCTTGGAAGTGCTACGCTGCTTAGCCTCCCCCCTCGGATGTCCTAGTCTTCCACCCCCTTGCCAGCTTGATATATGATATCCGATCCCATCTCGGTGTCGTCCAGAGATATAATATCGTCCATGTTTTATGCGAAGTTAATCAGTGCGCTGATTTTTTAACTCATTTGGGCTCAGATACTATCCGTGGGGAGTGTGTGAGGCCCAATCCCCTAACTGACGTGCTTTATTTTTTGCACACGGATGCTCAAGGAATTGCTTTTATTCGTAATTAACACTTGATTACCACTTCTAATGTACCAAAAAAAAGATCTCTGTTAGGTTAATGTTTAATCTTTCTGCTTCAATCTTTCCAGATGTTTATGATACTTTTCTCATCCTACTGGGTGTCTTCATTCATTCCTATAGGAGTCCATTGAATCTTCTTCTAGTATTTATCTAGGTACTTCCCTAGCCTCCAAGCTGTCTTCTAAATCTTATTATTAAGAATTAATGTAACCCCTTAATGCTTTAATAGCGCCACGAGGAGGGGCTTAAGGTATACTCTTTGCTGTGTGCCAAAATAATTTCTCTACTTCCATTTGAAGTCATTGATTATTTTAACTTTCTTTTTAAGTCAAATTTATTCAGTACTTAATCATAATTATTCTTAGGAATCATAATTATTCTTAGGAAGCTTTATTTTAACTTAGATAATGTAAATTAGAGAGCTTTATTCTTATTTATAATTTTATATTAGGAAATTATTTGAATACAAAAAAAAGTTTTGTAGAAAAAATATTACTTAAGTTAAGATTAAATATAAATTGTGAACCTCTTATTAATTAAGTTTTATAGTGAATAAATTATTTGACACAAAATATTTATTATAAAAAATCTATGTTGATATCCTTTTAAATTTTAACATAGATCTAATTTTTACTAACTACAAATAAGAGTAATTGTATTACTTATTGATTTATTTTTTTAACTCAAAAACAATGAAAACCAAATTTTTGCATAAGAAAATATGCTTTACTCCTATACCAATTAGAAAGCTTGACTAGTACCAATTAGGGAGTTTTATTCTTATTTGTAATTCTATTTTAGGAAGGAAAATACTTGTAAATAAAAAAATCAAAGTGGATGAGTTAACTTTGATGGTAAAAAGTTATTATGGTACTAGGATAACGTGAAAAATATAATAATACTTAATAATCAATTCTTTAAATCACGTTTGGCTTTTTTACGAATGCTTATTTAGTTGGTGAGATAACTTTGATGGTAACAAAAAATGAATTAGCATAAAATCTTTAGTTTTTTTAATCAAGTAACCATCATTACAAGAAATTTAAATTTAAATTTAAATTTTGATTATATTATATTATATATTTAATTATAAATTTTAATAAAATAGAAGAAAATATTATTATAAAAATGATATAAAATTAAAATAAAATTATTTACTCAATTAATTTTTATATTTATTTGGTATTTAATTTATTATAGCATAGTTACATTCAAAACTTTTATTTTTGTTTGAAAAAAACAATTCTCTTTTTTACAGTAGATACATTATAATTCAATCATATTTCGACTTATCATATTTAGTTTAAAATAGGTATTTATGATATGATTATTATAACTTCTCCACTTATATCTATTGTCAAAAAGAGAATTGATTTATCTTTTTCTTTGAACTATTACCATCATTATAATTAGATCAATTGTAATTTCAATATCTATTCTCTTTAGTGAAAAGTAAAACACTATTAGTTTTTTATATTTTAAAATTACTTAAAAATTGAAATTATATTTTGAATATGATAGCTTTTATCATAAAAGTTTTTTTTTTATTTTTAATATTAGATATTAAATTTTGCTCTTTATTTTTTCCTATGTCACATATATAATATCATTAATATATTGTCGAGATATTAGTGTTCTGTTATGCCTGCATACTTCTTTCAATTTTATAAAGGTGTTTTTGTTCTTTTTTTAGTCTAATTGTATTATAATTGGTTTGTACAATATTGTCTAAAAAGCTTTTATCTAGAAGTGAAAAAAGGAAAAAAAGTAAAAAAAGTTAATAAAATCTTAAAAATGAGCAATTAATAAATTTATTTAAAAGTAGGCTTCTTTAGTGAGAAACGTAAGGAATTAGGTTAAGGTATTTTTGAACAACTTAAAGAAAATTTAAATGATAAGATTTATATTCACGAGGATATTAGTAATTTAAGTGAGCACGATCATTAACCAAATGTATCCGATTTAGAAAATTTAACGGCAGGTGAGCAACTAATCCCTACACTAGATATTTATGATCCTAAAAATTGAGATAATCTTGATAATAAAGTAAGAGATATTTTAGTTGAAAAGGGTTTATAAGGTAATTGCATCTTGTGTTTCCTTCAGACAATACCTCTCGATATTTTTCATATTTTTTATTATTTTAGAAAATTGAGTAATAGAAATATTAGTGATAGAAAATGTTTGGTTTACTTTAAAATTATAGATAAAGTATATTGTTTTTGTAGTAACTAGTTCAAATCTAATAGCAAACAAAGTGCATTAGCAAATGATGAATTTAAAGATTAGAAGCATCTTAGTGAGAGACTTAAAGAATATGAGAATAGTATTGAACATATGACCAACATGAGAACTTAGAATGACTTAAGAGTAAGATTGAGCAAAAATTAAATATTTGATAAAGATTTGCAACAAAAAATTGCAAAGGAGAAAGAACGTTGGAGACAAGTTTTGATAAGAATAGTTTCATTTGTAAAATGTCTTCTTAAATATAATCTAGCTTTCTAAGAATCCAATATAAAACTTTACCAAGATAGCAAAGGTAATTTTTTTGGATTGATGGAGATAATTGCTGAATTTTTTGTAGTAATGCAATATCATATTAGACACATTCAAAATCATGAAATTTAATCATTATCTTGATCACAAAATTAGGAATCAGTTTATTTCTTTTGTTGACCTATAGTGTTAGAAGTTATATCATAAAGATCTTTAAATAGGCAAAATGCTTTTATATTATTCTTGATTGTACCCCATATTTGAGTCATTAAGAACAATGAATTTGTTGAAGTGTGAATATATCAAATAAAAAATAAAAATAGATGAGCACTTTTTAGAGTTCTTGAAGGTAGATGATACATCTAGATTGAAACTTTTGAATGAATTATTAAATGCATTTAAGTCTCTTGATCTTAATGTCCATAATGTGAGGGTTCAACGTTATGACAAGGGTTATAATATGAAGGAAAAATACCAAAGGGATCAAAAGCGATTACTTGAAATAATTTGACAGCATTATGTATGTCATATGCTTGTCATAATCTCGATCTTAATCTTAATCTTAGTGATGTGACACATTCTAGTATTAAAGCTATTTCATTTTTATGGAGTTGTGCAACACATATATGCAAAGGTAAAAGGTTTTACTTGATAATATTTTCGGCTTAACCATGAAATTATTATCTAACACTAGTTAAGAGAGTCGAATAAAAAGTGATAAAGCTATAGATTTCAAGATCCTCAAATAAGATTGACTTTGATGAAATTATCTAAATACTGTGATGATGCCAAGTCAAAGAATGAAGCGAAAAGTTTGGTTAGTGTGCTTGAGAATTTTGAGTTTTTACTTGGTATTTTTTTAATATGATATTTTATTTGCTACTTACATGGTAAGTAAAAAGTTGCAGTCTAAATTTATGTGTATTCATACTACCATAGAGCAATTAGAAGATGTGATTGTTATTTTTAAGAAATATAGAGACGAAGGGTTTACCTCTAGTATGAATATTTTCAAAAGTTTTTCACATGAGATGAATATAGAGCCTACATTTCCAATTAGACTTTGTATTATTAGGAAAAGACAATTTGATAAAAATGATCGAGATGGAGAAATACAATCGGTTGAGAATTCTTTTAGAGTTAACTACTTTCTAGTTATTGTGGATATGAGAATTACTTCGTTGAAGAATATATTTAAATAATTAACGATATTTAAAAATATTAATATATTCTTATTTGGTTCAAAGAAGTTGAGGTCGTTGGACGATAATGAATTAAGATAATGTTGTACTAATTTTACAACAAAAATTTCTTGTAATAATGTATCGGATATGGATTTAGATGATCTTTTTTATGAATTAAAAGTGTTGCAAATGACTCTAACAAATGAGTTAATGTTATCAGTTGAAATTTTCGAGTTTATTAAACCTACATATTGTTATTTAAATGTTTCAATTGTTTATTGAATTCTATTGACTATACTTGTAATTGTAGTATCAGTTGAGAGAAATTTTTCAAACTTAAAATTACTAAAACCTACTTGAGGTCATTAATATCACAAAAAATGTTGAATGATTTAACTATTTAATGTGTCATGATCATCTGTATATTTTTTAGTGCAATTCTTTTGGTGTTTTACAGTATGAAATTGTTGTTGGATTATTGCTACTGCTATTTTGTTGTTACTGCTACTATTTTATTTATTTTATTTTATTATTGTTGACATTTACAATATATTATTAACTAGATGTCAAGATCATTTAGTATTTTGTTGTGCATGTAATATTGAGTCATTTATATATAAGTATTACATTTTAATAATAAAAATATATTTTCAAAATTTGCATATTTGTATATTGAAAAATTATTGAGGATTTTCTTTTTACTTTAATCCAGGGATTATAAAATCTTAGGAAATTTCGTTGACTTTAAGGAAGATGGAGTGTGGCGCTACTTTTGATTCAAAAGAGACGTCGCGTTTGCTTTGCGAATTCTACGTTCACGAGACTTCGCATTACTTGTTTCGGACTTTTCGTTGATAGGACTTCCCTAATACCAATATTTTTCCTCACCAAATCAAAAAACTAAAAAACACTTGTATTTAGCCAAAAATATCCGCTCGCAAATTTTATTAAATTTAATGGTATAAAATTTTTCAAATTATTATTAAATGTATTTTTAATTTAAAGTATCATAAAATATATAAATTTAAAATTTTTACAAATATTTACTTAAGAAATAACATATTTCTGAAAGTATAAAATGTTAATTTTAAATAATAATATTGATTTTAATTAGAAAGAATTTTTTTAAATCAAGAAAATTTTCTAAATTTTTTTAAATTATGGAGGCAATTTATTTCTTTTACCCTAAATAAAACTTGTTTGATGATTTAAGAAGAACCACAGCTTCTCTCAATTTGTGCCTTTGACTTGGAAAAATGGCATAAAAAGTAATTAAACTTACGGGATTTAATAGATGGATGAAATGGAGGGGCACATTTAATAAATGGATGGGCAAAAGGGAAACAAGAACAAAGAATTTGATCCCATGTACCTCACACACTAGGAATTTACATAAAATGGGTATTTTTTGCGGCCGATGCCACTTCAACTAATAATTGAATTGATGTTTATGTAATACATTTGAAGAAGTAGAATGAAATTAAGAATTCCAATTATCATTGTCGTCGTCGTCGTTATCATTATATTCCAAAATTTCACATTGAAGCGAGATTTGAAGGGCTTGATAATACGCAGTCTTACCCTTATATTATAGAGAGGATGTTTTTAGTAGACCCACATGTAGCTGTTATTATGCATCACAAATTTCTCTTTATAAAGTAAATGTTTTTTTACTGGCGACAAATTTCTCTTTATTATTCCTAGAAAGCTTCTATTTTTTATTAATTAGAAAACCTTAAAATTAAACATTCTACTTTATATGCATAGAAAATTAATATAAAAGTATCCCTCAAAATACTTGATTTTTTTTACTAGCTCGAGTTAGTATTTTAAAAAAACTGTTATCTACGAACATTTATTCTTGAAATATGACTTCTTTAATTGTGCCCTTCCAAAATTTTATTAATAAATGCCTTACAACTAATGCATTAGTTATATAATTTATTCACAAAGGCAAGTTTATATGTTATTCATAGACCAAGTTAATAAATATACATTTGGTCCAGTGCATAGGATATAATGTGATCATACTTACCAAATGTTTTGTAAAGCATATTATATGCATTTCATTTAGGAATTTTATCAAACATCTAGTCTGTATGTCGAAGGAACATTCATTCAATTTGATATTGTGCAATACAACTTTAGTGGATTGCACAATATCAAATTATTTATTATTGGATTGTTGTACCTATTTTGAGTCCTTTTAATGTGAAATAATAAGCTTCATTTGTCAATGTCCCAAAAGTTATTGGATGCCTTTTTCACCACCAATAGATTAACAACAACAAACTTCTTGTAATATTCCTCTTCGATCAACAATGCGTTCAACTTTATATCTTGTAGATAATCCCTTATATAGTGTAATCCGCTACATATAAAGCAAGTGACTTTACGTTGGACATGATATTAAGACGATTAACTATAATTACCTTTCTTATTTTGTTTAATAGAAACAACCTTTTCATTTTCATTGTTGAAGAGTTTCTTCTTACCTTTATTTGGTCACAAATCCACCAACCTATATATGTTGTCTTAGATATTGTCAATAATTATGGCTAGTAGGCGGTGCATAGAAACAACCTTTTCATTTTCATTGTTGAAGAGTTTCTTCTTACCTTTATTTGGTCACAAATCCACCAACCTATCTGTTGTCTTAGATATTGTAAGTTAATCGTCTTAATATCATGTCCAACCTAAAGTTACTTGACAACAGTAGGCACCGTAGATATTGTAAGTTAATCGTCTTAATATCATGTCCAACCTAAAGTTACTTGACAATAGGTAGGCACCGAATTCGGTGCCTATGGTGCCTAGTAAAGCCAAAGGCCTACCAAAGTTGATATCAGAAAAAGGATACCTGGCCATTTGGCCAGCTATCCCAGGAGATGAAGAGAGCAAGAGCAGAGAAAAGAGACATAAGGTGAGAGAGAAAAGAAAGAGAAAGAGAGACAACAAAATATTTTGTGTATTTTTTTAGTTTAGTTTTTCCTTGTAATTCTCCTGTTTTTTCTTATTAGTAAAATTTTTCTATCCTTGCCCATAGTTTTTATCCTAATTTGGAAGTTTTTAATGTAAAATCTGTGTGTTTATTACTATTCTTTCAATCCTTTTTAACTACAAACTTACTCTAATTCAGTCGATTTTTACAACAAGTGACATCAGAGCGAGGTGAGAAAATTACGACGAATTTTTTGGCATAATCAATTCAGAGTTCGGGTGAGCATAATGAAAGTTGGTGAATAGTAATCTCAAAAGGTGACAACTGTTCATACATTTATTTTTACATTAAACTCAATTACTGTAATTCAAGGATACAGTACTATTCACGTGTATAATACTATTCATACATACACATACAATACTATTCACATACGAAACTATTCATACGTACGAGTACTATTCATATATATATGTACTATTTACATGAAATAGTGAGAGCTAAACTTTGTTCGTGATAGAAACAATGGCAACAAAATTTGAGATTGAGAAGTTCAATGAGAGTAATTTTTTATTGTGGAAGTTAAAGATAGAGGCAATCTTGAAGAAAGATAATTTTCTAGCGGCCATTAGTAAACGGCCAGCTGGAGTCACAAATAAAAGTGAAACGAGATAGAGGGGAATGTTGTAGCTAATCTTCACTTAACTTTAGCTGATAGAATATTATCCAGCATAGAGGAAAAGAAAACTGCGAAGGAAATATAAGATCACATCACAAAATTGTAGGAGGCCAAATCACTCCACAACAAAATTTTTCTGAAGAGGAAACTAACACTTTACGCATGGCAGAATCCACTTCGGTGATGGAGTACTTAAATACTTTAAATACTATATTTTTCCAACTCATATCATTGGGGCACACAATAGAGATAAGTAAACGTGTGAAACTTCTACTCCAAAGTCTACCATATTCGTATGATCGAATCGTCATCAATTTAACAAACAACACAGACACTTTAGTCTTCGACAATATTGCAGCTGCTATTATGGAAGAAGAGAGTTAGCTCAAAAGTAAGGAAGATAGGCTAGCAAATTCACGATAAGCAAAGGCTTTGGCTGTGACGAGAGGAAGATCAATAGAACGTGGCCCAAGTGGAAATCATAGTCATAGTAGATCAAAATTCAGGAGTAAGAGGAAATTTCTTTGCATCATTCATTGATGATAATTTGAGGAGGTGTTGGGTGTTTCCTATTAAGAAAAAGGTAGATGTGTTTCTAACTTTCAAATTTTACAAAGTACGGGTGGAACTCGAATATGGTACGAAGATCAAGTGTTTACGTTTAGATAATGGGGGTGAATATACTAGGAAAGAACTTGATGAATTCTGCAAGCAAGAAGGCATCAAAAGGCATTTTACGCATACACTCCTCAACAAAATGGAGTAGTATAGCAGATGAATAAAACTCTATTGGAAAGAATAAGAGCAATGTTGAGAACTGCAAGTTTAGATAAGAAATTCTGGGTAAAAGCAGTTAATACCTTGTTATGTGGTGAATACAGCTCCATCAACTACAATTGAGTTGAAGACACCGATGGAGATGTGGACTGATAAACCAGTGAATTATTTCAACCTCCATATATTTGGAAGTTTGGTTATGTGATATTCAATGCCCAAGAAACTGCAAAGTTGGATCCAAAATCTAGAAGATGCATTTTCTTAAGGTATGCTGAAGATGTGAAGGGGTATTGTCTATGGGATCCCACTACCCACAAGATTGTTATAAGCAGGGATGTTATCTTCATGAAAGATAAGGATCAAAAGCAAGCAGAAAATGTTGGCACCGTACAAGCGAATCCAAAAACTACAACAGTACAAGTAGATAGGGAAGTTGATCAAAATGATTCTTCTAAAGTTGCACCAAAGCATGGGGAGCAAGAACCAGTTGAATATGATGTTCCAGATACTCGAAGACTAACTCGCTTCAGAAGAGCACTGAGCTGGCACTCAGATTATATTATGGAGAGCAATATTACATACTATCTTTTAAATAAGGACAGAGAGTCATCAACTCTTCAAGAAATAATGAATAGTTCAGATACGTCTCAGTATATTACTCTATATTGTGACAGTCAGAGTGCTTTGCATCTTGCAAAGAATCCAGCATTTCATTCAAAGACAAAGCACATTTGAGTTTAATATCACTTCGTTCATGAGAAAGTGGAAGAAGGAACGGTGGGCATGCAAAAAATTCATACAATAGATAACTTGATAGATTTTATGGCAAACACAATCAATAGTGACAAGTTTATATAGTGTCGATCCTCGTGTGGCTTAACAGAGACGTAAGCAATATGAAGCGGCAAGGTAGAAAGAATAATATGAAGATCTGATTAACTCTCAATCAAATCTTCAAGTGGGAGAATTGTCAATAATTATGGTTGGTAGGCACTGAATTAGGTGCCTACCAAAGTTGACAAAAGAAAAAGGATAGCTGGCCATTTGGCTAGAGCTATCCTACATATCTCTTGCCTATAAATAGGTAAGATATGAAGACAGAAGGAGTAGAGAATAGAGACGTGAGGTGAGAGAGAAAAGAAAGCGAAAGAGAGACAAAAATATTCTGTGTATTTTTTGGGTCTAATTTTTCCTTGTAATTCTCTAGTTTTTTCTCAGTAGTAAATTTTTTTTTATCCTTGCGTGTAGGTTTTTACCCTAATTTGGGGGGGTTTTCATGTAAAATATGTATGTTCATTACTATTTTTCTGTCCTATTTAACTGCGAACCTGCTCTAATCTGGTTGATTTTCACAACAGATATGCCTTGGACTCATTTATTTTTTGTAGGGATATTTTCATTACTTTCAATTTTGCATTAGTTAGAGCTACGTTGACATAAATTTGTATGTTATATACTTGATTGTTATTCTTTTTGCTTGATTTTCCGTAACAAACTAGTATTAATGTTTTTTTTTTGGCATTTGTTAATCAAGTGTATAGATGTCATCACACAACATCAAGATTAATAAATTTATTGGGAAGAACAACTTTATTCTTTAGCGTATCAAGATGCATGCTCTATTAAAATAGTAGTCGATCTGGACACCCCTTTTAAGAAAGAAATCATAATCAATGGACGAGTTCATTTTTGCTGAATAAGAAGAGAAGGTGTACTTAACCATTTTGCTATGTCTAGCAGGAGATAATTTATGAAGTGGCTAATGAAGATATTGTAGCAGGTCTATGGACAAAATTGGAAAGCCTATAAATGACAAAATCTTTGATTAACAAGTTGTTACTGAAACAACGTTTGTTTGGTCTTCATATGAAGGAAGGTATGTCTCTGAAATAACATTAGGAAGGAATAACTTTACTTTAATATATCTTCAAAAGGTGGATGTCAAAATAGATGACAAAGATACTACTTTAATTTTGTTAGTATCTCCATCTCCATCATATGAAAATTTTGTGAATTCTTTTGTTATTGGAAAAGATACTGTCACTTTAGAAGACGTCAAATCCATTCTTCATACCTGAGAGATTAGGCATAAGGAATCAAGAAATACTGGAGAAAGTTTTGCAATTGGATTGGTGGTTGCAAATTTTGAAAAATAATGAGGATGTCCTGATAAGGTAAGGAAAGTGAAAAGGAAAATGAAGGTCTAAGTCTAGATCTCTTGATCTGACTGTAAATCCACGAGACATTTGTAATTATTGTAAAGAACCAAGTCATTGAAAGAATGAATGTCTAAAGAAGAATAAAGCAAAAACTCAACATGCTACTTATGAGATCCCACATCAGTTGGAGAGGAGAGCGAAGTATGCCTTATAAGGGTACGAATACCTTTTCCCCATAGACACATTTTCTTCGATGTGACAAGAGCAAAATAGTGAGGGCCTTGGCCCGATGGGTAACCCAAAGTGGACAATATCTGTGGGCAAGTGGTCTGGGCTGCTATAAATAGTATTAGAATCTGTTCCCGACCTAGTGTGCCAACGAGGGTGCTAGACCCTAAGGAGGTGGATTGTGAGATCCCACATCGACTAGAGAGGAGAACGAAGTATGCCTTATAAGAATATGGATACCTCTTCTCCATAGACGAGTTTTCCCATATGCGGGAAGAGCAAAACCATGAGGGTCTTGGCCTAATTGCCAACCCAAAGCGGATAATATCTGTGAGGGAGTGGCCTGGGCTGTTACAAATGGTATCAAGATTGTGAGATCCCACATTGGTTGGAGAAGAGAATGAAGTACGCCTTATAAGGATACATAGACCTCTTCCCCTATATACGTGTTTTCTTGGATGTGAGAAGAGCAAAATAGTAAGGGCCTTGGCC
>JAOSBK010044850.1:0-19119 GCA_027568895.1 Erythroxylum shatona | reverse complement strand
TGAATTTTTTGTTTAGATAGTTTGGTAGAGAACCTAATTCAAGAAACTGAAAATTTTATATCTTTCTTAAAATTGTTCAATTATAAGGTTGAGTTTTATGAAATTTGGTATATTGCATGATTGTGGACATATATCAATAAATAGGCATATGACCTATGATGAAGAATACATATAAATGCCTCAAAATTATTGTGATTACACCTTTCATAGCTGGGTATCTCACATGCATACTTCATGTGTTAAATAGATGAATCTTGTTACTATGATTTTGAGGCATTAAAAGGGTTATGTTTATATAAGTGTTTTTAATGTAGTGATGAGTGTGGTCAATAGAGGCCTATTAGTTAATGCTAAAATAGGATAATAATAATTTGTTGTATAAGGTGAATTAGGGGTAAAATTGGGGCATGTATAGGTAGGTGAATTAGCTAGTACTAAAATAAGATAAGTAACATTATATTATCCAACGCAAATTAGTCGATGCCAAAATAGGATTAGTGCCATTTTAATGGTTAAGGAGAAATAGTCAACATCTACTTTAGGTAAGTACATAACTTTATATATTAGTTTGACATTAATGAATTGCATTTCATATTGTTACTTTAAAATGCTACATTATTTTTTTATTACCTCTTCAAAATATAAACCAATTACAAAACCTATAAATCAACATTTACATATAAGAATCAATTACAACATTTAAATCAATTACAACATTTAAATATAAATTAACATTTGTAAGAATAAACATTTAAATATAAATCAAAGTTTGTATTTAAATATAAATACAAAAAAATATTTAAATATAAAAACAAAAAAACTTACCACTATCCACATGTATCAGAGAAAGAGGGGAGGGAGGAGAAGTGACTTACCTATCAGAGACCACAACGACGAGGCGGCGACTCCACTCGGCGGCGACAAGCGGCGTTGGAGGAGGAAGAACGAAGAAGAAAGGAGAAGGATCGAGCAGCGAGGGTAGAAAGGAGAGAAGGTCCAGCAACTGGGCGCAGGAGAGGAAGAAAGGAGAAGGAAAAGGAGGGTTTAATAATTTATCAAAACGACATCGTTTTGGTTTTAATCAAGGGGCTGAATTCGACGTTCTTACCGACCACTTTATCGACCGAAATGTGTGTTGGTAAATTTCCTCCACCAACACTCAGCGACGGAATATTATACCGTCGCAACACTTTTATTCCACAACCAACTTCTCCGACGGCTATACATTTTCGGTCGGTAATTACAACGATTTTAATACTATCGGTAATATTCCGTCGCAATTCAACATTTTCCTTGTAGTGGCAGTAATCAAAAAATAATATTAGACTACAAAATATTAAAAGAATTGCACTAATAAATAATAGATGATCATGATTTATGAAAGA
This sequence comes from Erythroxylum shatona, assembly GCA_027568895.1. NCBI lineage: Eukaryota > Viridiplantae > Streptophyta > Magnoliopsida > Malpighiales > Erythroxylaceae > Erythroxylum > Erythroxylum shatona. The sequence continues at coordinate 17,734 of JAOSBK010044850.1, read as the reverse complement.
CAATTTCTCCATGCATTTCTAGATGCAAAATCATTAATAATATTATCAAGATTGATATTGTCCAACATATCCTTATCAATACATAACATAGTTAAATCATTCAGCCTTTCTTGTGACATTAACGACCTTAAGTATGTTTTTAATAATTTTAATTTTAAAAAACTTCTTTCAGCTAATGTTACAGTCACAGGTATAGTCAATAGAATTCAATAAGCAATTGAATCATTTGGATAACAATCTGCAGATTTAACAAATTATAAAATTTCAATTGATGATATTAACTCATTTGGCAAAGTCATTTGCAACACTTTTAATTGAGAAAAAATCATCTAAATCTACATCTGACACATTGTCCTGAGAAAAAGTCGTTGTAAAATTAATGCAACATTCTCTTAATTCATTATCATCCAATGATCTCAACTTCTTTAAATCAAATAAGAATCCAAAAATATTATCAAATGTCATTAATTGTTCAAATATATTCTTCAACAAAACAATTGTCATATCCACAATAGCTAGAAAGTAATTAACTCTGAAAGAATCCTCAGCTGATTGTATTTCTCCATTGTGATCAATTTCATCAAATTGTATTTTCCTAATAATATAACGTCTAGTTGGAAATGTAAGCTCTATATTCATCTCAAGTGCAATACTTTTGGCAATATTCATACTAGAGTCAAACCCTTGATCTCTATATTTATCAAAAAAAATATCATCACACCTTCTAATTGCTTTATGGTAGCATTAATCCACATAGATTTAGATTGCACTTTTTACTCACTATGTTAATAGCGAATAAAATATCATACCAAATAACCATACCAAGTAAAAACTCAAAACTCTCAAATACATTAACCAAACTTTTTGCTTCATCCTTTGACTGGGCATCATCACAAGATCTAGATAATTGAAATCTAATAGATTTAACACTTTTTATTTGATTCTTCCAACGAGTATTAGACAATGATTTTATAGTTAAGCCAAAATATTATCAAGCAAAACCTTCCACCTTTTAGGAGAACTTGACAATAATGCATATATTCCTTGCACAACTCCAAAAAATTAAACAGCTTTAACACAATAATGTATTATATTACAAAGAGTAAGATTAAGATTATGACAAGCACATGGCATATATAATGCTCTCGGGTTTATTTCAAATAATCAGTTTTGAAGGCCTTGGTGTTTTCCCTTCATCTTAGAACCATTGTCATAACCTTGACCCCTTACATTATAAATATTAAGATCAAGAGAATTAAATGTATTTAATAATTCATTGAAAAGTCCCAATCCAGATGTGTCATCCACCTTCAAGAACTCTAAAAAGTACTCCTCTATTTTTATTTTTTATTTGACATATTCATACATCGTACTAACACTCATTTGTTTTTAATGGCTTAAATCTAGGGTACAATTAAGAATAATAGAAAAGTATTTCACCTCTTTAATGATCCCTATGAAGGCCAATAGAGAAACCAACTTATTTTGAATTTTGTGATCAAGATAATGATAATGAATTTCATGATTTTGAATACATCTAGCATGATCTTGTATTATTACATCAAATCTAGCAATCATCTCAATCGATCCTAAAAAATTACCTTTGCCATTTTGGTAAAGTTTTTCAATATTGGATCCTCGAAAAGCTAAATTATATTTAGCAAGATATTTTGCAACAGAAACTATTCTTATCAGAACTTGTCTCCAACATTCTTTCTCCTTTACAATTTCTTGTTGCAAATCTTTATCAACTATTTGATTTTTGCTAAATCTTACTCTTAATTCATTCTAAGTTCTCATATTAGTCATATGCTCAATGCAATTCTCATGTTCTTTGAGTCTCTCTCTAAAATGTTTCCAATCTCTAAATCTATCATTTGCTGATCCACTTTGTTCGTTAATAGATTTGAACAACTTACAACAAAAATAATATACTTTATCTATATGTTTATAATAAACCAACCATTTTTTTATTGCTAATCTCTCCATTACTCAAATTTTTATAATAATAAGAATATGAAAAATGACGATAGGTATTGTCGAAAGGAAACACAATAGTCAATTCTCTTATAGGCCCTTTTTCAACTAAAATATCGCTTGTTTTATTATCAAGATTATCCCAATTTTTAGGATCATAAATATCCAATATAGGGCTTACTTGCTCATCTACCTTTAAATTTTCTAATGTGGATGCATTTCACACTTGATCATACACACTCAAATTTCTAATATCCTCATGAATATGAATCTCATCACTTAAGTTTTCTTTATGTTGTTCAAAAATACCTTCACCTAATTCCTCGGGACTCTCATTAGAGGAGCCTACTCTTTTAATAAATTTATTAATTGCTCCTTTTTGGGATTTTTTCAACTATTCCACCTGTTTTCTTCTTTTTTTCCTTCTTTCACTTCCAAACAAATGATGTTTAGACAACATAATATAAACCAATTATAACACAATTGGACTAGAAAAAGAACAAAAGCACTTGTATGGAACTGGAAGAAGTATGCAGGCACAACTAAACACCAATAACTTCACAATATATCACAAAGATATATCAATGGTATTATATATGTGCGAGAAGAAAAAATAAATAACAAAATTTAATATCTCATACTAAAAATGGGAAAACATAGGGCAAATTTTAATGATAGAGAAACATTAATTTCTAAAAATATAAGAAATTAACATACTTAGGAAAAATATAGTAAATTATATTCTAAGTTTTCCAAGTTAAATATTATCCTATTCTGTACGCTATGAAAATGATTGAATATATTTTTATTATTATGACATGTTTAAGAGAATCACACGTATTTTTATAATAAAGGAATCCATTTATGTAGTCTTTGAAATAAGTAACTTAAATTATTTAATTTAGTCATATTATCACTAAAATTATGTAAACTCTACAAGAACACAAATCCAACAATTATTACATTGCATGTGGTGAAGCATAATGAAATTTACAATTACAAAAATTACATTATTTATTAATGTTTAATTATTTTATAAATAATAAGTAATCTAAAAATAAAAGGTAGAAACATAAATAAATACAATATCATTTAATATTAATGTTATGATTTAAAATGCTAATATAATGTCCACATTAATGACAAATTACAACATATTCAAATATTTAATAAGCTAAAAATACACCTCTAAATTACACTCAGAACTTAAAAGACAAAATCTTAAAATATTTTTACTTCCACTTTTTGCATTGGAGTACCTCAGATGCATATGTTGATGAAAATAAAGAAATTAGAGGGTAAAAATACATCTAAATACTTCAAAACTATTTATAACTATAACAAATTAATGTTAACTTTGAAAGCATATGTCAACTTAATCAATCTTGGAAGTTGCTACATTACCACCGGAGATAATATAGCTTCCAAGACAATATTTGGGAAGCTTCCAGCATTATCTAACATTTATTACTCTTGAAAACACTAATAGCTTCCACCAATGTTCTCTACATTTATTACTCTTCTGAACTTATGTATTTGACCCTATTGAAAGCTAGCATCACATGTTAAAGATGGGGCCTTTTATAGTTGGCAGAACGGTGGATCAATAAGTGAGTGGCTAGGTTTATGGAGAGCTTTGATTTGTTTCAGTTGATGGCTCTCATGATGATGACAATCTTGTCTTTGTAGCGATTGGAGGTAGAGGAGGAGGAGTCCATGCAAACTGCTCGAGGAGGATGAGGAGGATGAGGTTTAAGGAAGTGGAGTTTGACCAGGAAGAGAAGAAACTCTAAATGAAATACGTTTTAGGTAAGGGACCCAAATTTGTCTTATAACACTTTGTAATTAAATAAATAATCATATGTTAGTGTTGACGTGATATTTAACTGATAGAAGATTAATTTTGTCAAATTTTCTATCTACTTAAAGTTTATTATGAATGTTTTAAAAATATTATAGTGAAAATTAAACATTTTGAAATGTTAAGATTTAATTTGTATTGTAACGTAAATGTTGATGTCTAAAATATAATTTTGACCGAAGCCTTTTATCATACTAGATTATTAAGAGTCTAAGGGCAATATTGTCTAATGCTTATTTTAACTTTATACCAAAAATATTTGCAAGAATTGTTTACAACAATGGTAGCCTACGTAAATTAATAAAATAACTATATGAAGAATCTAACTTCTAATCAAACAATTTGTAAGACTTTCTACGAACAAAATCTATCTTGGTAAGGCTAATCATATCTATGTTCCTTTGTTTTTTTTTTTCTTGTATGATGTGAAAATAGTCTGTGATCCTATGATATAATAATATTTTACCTAAATGTAAATTTTATTTTTGATTCTTATTTGTTCAAAATTAATGTTAAGAATATCGTACCCATATTGATACTAGATTTGGTTTCGGTACAGTATTGTACCAATACTGATTAATACCGGATATCATTTCAGGTAATTTTTAAATTTATAAAATGGTCCATGAATTTTTCAAAATTAAAAAACAATCCCTCGATATATTTTATTGTATAATTGATAATTTTACATCAATCATGTCTCCAAATATCATAATAATAAAATTTTAAAATAACAACAATCTATTAATTTCTTTAATATTACTTTTTCACATATTTGACATATAATAATAACCACAATGAATATGAAAAAATATTATACAAATAGAAAATTAAGGACAATATAAAGTACTTTAAATGTTACAATTTTATCATATAATAAATAATATTACATCAAAATATCAAATAAAAATAATAATAAATATTTGTAACTTTCTAAGTATTACAATTTACAACAAGAGTTCGTGTGAAGGGAAAAACCAATGTGAAGTGAAGCCTGAAATAAAAATATTTACAGTTATATTTATATTACATATATAGAAGTAAACATATATATCAAATATATGCGAAATCAAAAGAATATGAGAAATGAAAACCTTAAACTTCATTTAATTGAATGTCTGCTCAAATCGCATTGACCTTAATTTTCATTTGTTACAAAATCTTTATTATTGATAGGAGCTTCATCATAACCATCATTCAAATTCATTGCACCAAATGACATGTCAATATTTTCATATCTAAGATTATTGTCAAGTCACTCATCTCTCAAACTTAATTCTTAAGAAATTCAATATACCAAAAGATCGATATGGTCAAGGTAAATTGGATCTATAAAACTACTTATTCTATTAAGAGTCCTATTAAACATATAAAATTAAATTATTAATAAATAACAAGAAATTATATTTAGCTTAACAACGAAAAATAGATACCTTGCCAGGAGTTTAAGTTGTATTAAATAAAGAACAAATTATTCCATCTTTTGTGTTCCAACATATTCCTTTTCTTAGAATGGATGAATTCAAATATATTTCAATTCCTTTCACACCTTGTTGTACTCATGCATTAACTCAGAACTCAAATTGTAAATATTTGCAATTTTGAAACAGTAATCCCAAATTGGCCCCAGCAAGCAACTATAAGACAATAAAAGTAATATTATAAAAATAAAATGGGGATCCACTTCCAATAAGTAATAAAGGCCAAAAATATATATACCTGGATTAAGCTTGTCTCTTTGATGCTTAGCAATGAGCATCCCAAAATCACCAGAAGCATCCTTATAAAACTTTATTTGTGAGCTTATGAGATCTTGCATCATCTTATAGGCAAAAATTATTGAATAGTTAATAGCATTTTCCTATTAACTTCAGCTTTCTTTTAAATTTTATTCTCAAATAGACATTAGGATTTACAAATATCCCAGTTACAAACAACAGATAGTAAAGTTGTCTTTTTCATCGCTATTGATGACTACAAGATGAGGTATGTACAAAGAAGGCCTATTTTTATATTGGCCTTGATTGTTTCCTTCGCCCTCTATAGCATCATACAAAAAATTCTTTGTTGCCTTCTCATCACTATCAGCTGGACGAAGTAATCTCATTAAAGGCTCACAAACTCATATTACAAATTGACATTGGGATCAAAATTTATGATCATTAAGTATAATTCTTGAAACCTTAACTCCATTCTTAGATTTGACATATTGTGGTGTGATCCACTTATTGCTTGTAAACATTTGCCTCAACTCCTTTATCAAAAGAAAAAACACTAAAATGATAAAAAAAAATTAGTCATAAAATTTATTATAGAAGAAAGAAACAAATTCTTACCATTGGTGAAATCCTTCATCATCAAATTTGGGACTTATGCATGATTATTGATAAACTTGGTCACTTTCTTTGCTTTTTGCATAGTCTCATCAATGGTAGGAAGATATCTAACATCTCCTACGTTTTTCAATATCGGTTCAATGCAATGTGTAACACAAGGAGTCTAACAAAAATAATTATACCTACTTTTCAATATTTTTCTAGCTGCTTTATAAACAGAATCATTGTCAGTAATGAACTGAACATTATTTTCTGGCTTAACTTCATTAAATATTTGAAACATAATATCAAAATTTCTAACAAGGCCAGATGCATCAATAGACTTCAAAAACACTATCCCTTTAGTAGAATAAACTATAAAAAAAATTGGTAATGGGTTCATGTTTTCTATTTATCCAACCATCACTCATAATTGAATGTCCATAAGTTGCCTAAGTCATTATTCTTTCATCCAAATAATTCTTTATTTCATAAATAGAGCTGCTCAAAATTTTACCTATATATCCATCAATTGAAGGAGTCTTATATCATGAACTGTAAGAGGTAATAGTATCCATCATTGGTTGGTAATAATAAGACTAGGAGACATTAAATGATACACCTGAATCATACCACTATCTAACCATTGTAATGTCCGCATTCTAAGTTGCTTCTTTAGATTGTAAGGAACTACGGATTGAAAGCTAAGCTCCAAGAGTTGTTTGTGGTGAAAATAAATAGACAAATGTCTTCTTCTTTTCTTCACATCAGGTGCAACATCCCCTTCTTGTTAGGTAAGACTATCACCACCTTCAACATCCCCACTATCACCCTAACCATCAAAAAAAGAACTTCTATAACCAATTTCGCAGTTTAGCCTTTGTTTTATATCTTTTTCATGATGATACTTTTCAAGTAAAGTCTTTATTTTTCATTTCATATCATGGCTGATTTTTTTATAATGCTTTACTTCACCTTTGATCTCAGTTAAATGCTTATTTAAGCTAATGATTCCTCACCTTGCAAATGCTTGTTGCAATGCACACAAATGGCAATACACACAAATGATATAGTTCGTTATTCAAAGAACCAATTTAGCATGGGCCCAAGTTGAATTATCAAATCTTCCTGAAAGGGTTAAATTATCAGGAGAACTTAAAGTCCCCTCCATTGATCTTAAAAATAAATGAAGACATTTATTAAAATTAAATTAATAAATTTATATTCAAAAATACAATTTTTGTATATAATATCATTACATAAATATAAAAAATCAATATTTAATTATAAGCATATCTAAATTCTAGATAAACTATATCTTACATCTTTCTTTATGATAACACATATTGCAAAAATGATTTTTCTTTAGGATAATACACTTCGTAAAATGATTTAAACACTTACAATTTCACATTATATTGAGTAATAAGTATTCTCTCATAAATTCATAAACTATTTTCTATTATACATTTAACTATCCATGAGATGATGAATGTGTATGTGCTTCCTATAAGATAGGATTAATATTTTTAATATTATTTTTTTAATGACAACAATGATCAATATAAAAATGTAAACATTTAATTTTCTTAAATTAATTACATATAATGAATGATTTAATTATATATTAATTCTCATAGTTAATTGATTAATCATATGTTAAATACCTTTCATATACAAGCAATAATTAGTAAATTGTATGTTTCATATAAATTAATTAACAAATCAGCAATTTAATGGATTAATTTTGATCTCATTTTTATGATTATTAAAACAACAAATAATATGACATGTTCTTAAATTATACTTAATATACAAAACCTAAATGTTGTTCCATGATCCATACACAATATTATTTTGTTCTTGTTTCTTCATGAATTCATGGTGTCTAATTGTTATTGAACACTTCACAACTCCAACTTCCAAGCCCAAATTGCCCAATGCATATTTTATAAATCCTTCACAATACACACATGACACAATCAAAACACAATATAATTGCAATCTAGGACAGAAATAAGCAACCTAAAACACACAAAAAATCAGACAAATTGTAACCAAGTTAATGATAGTCACAGGTCAACTTGGTCAGGTTAGGTCAGGTTAGTTCAACTAGATAAAGATGAATTTGGATTTTGTAATCTACACTGTAGAGTTAGGGACTAGATGACTAGAGTCACTGGACGCAACAGAGAGTAGCACCCAGTGATCAACAACATAATAGATGAACAAACGATCCTCAGTAAGGCAGCGACAATGAAGACAATCCTACGGTGGACGAAGCATGAAGATAATGAAGACAACCTAGCAAGGTAGCTGTGCATGGGTGACTGGGAGTGGGAGGGTGACGACATGAAGACATTGAAGAAGACAATTAGTGGATTTTGTTACTGAAGTGAATAAAGGTTTTGTGTCTTTAGTTTTTTTTTCAATTTAGTCCATAACTTTTAATTTTACTATTTAGTCACCACAAATCTCAGTGCTTTGGGTACTGGTGATACATACTTGTACCGACCAATAACTGGTATGGTACCAACATTTTATGTATTATTCTCCAGTCGGTACTAAACGGTATCCATAACGTTATTCAAAATATGAAATGATAATTTAATTTGTATTATGTTAATTATGAAATTACTTTAGTTCGTGATATGCTTTCAATATTGGTAAGATGTTTTAATTCCAATTAGCTAGGCTTTTTAGAAATTCTTCACAGGGGTTTTATACACAAGGTAAAAATGCAAAAATAAGAATAGTTATGTTTTGATTTTCAAACCAGATGTTACGCATTTGATAATTCTTATAATACTTGAAGGACTATAGCTTATAATAAAGGTATTTAGGGGATAAATTGATACAATTAAGAGTCTTTTTGATGTAGTCACATAGGAACATATTAACACTCTAAAAAAATGATGGTCCATTCTTTAAAGGAAATTATGTAGCTACTAAATCAAGTGTAATGCTACATGTGTACCAAAGTGTCATCCTCCATCTATGAAAAGTTGGCTAACATTTGAACAAAAAACGGAACCAAGTATGTTCTTCTTTGATTTTATGATATACCAAAATATAAAGGTAGCAATCCCAATGGATTCCTTTCCTACTGTTAGGTAATTAATTGATTATAACCTTAAAATTTTATATCAAACTTTATGATCTTCAAGTGTTTGGATGCAATGGCCTAACCTTATATAAATTTTATGTTGTTTGGTTGATCAAGATGTTAAAACCATCAATTAATTTTGATTCCCTAACTTCTTATAGTAGTCGTGAAACTAGGTTGAATCCAAAATAATCTCAAAACTACTTTCTTAATTTCAATCAACAAAACAAAATGAGGGTTTATGATTAATTAACCAAGAATTGAAATAATCAATTGAAAATAAAAAGTGAGAAATTCAATTTAATTAACTCCAATTCAAGGGAAATAACTCATCCAATTATAACATTGATCATTAGTCTAAAAATAATAATTTTCATAATTCAAGCAGTTAGTCTGAAGCATATTAAGATAGCCACATTAAGTCTCAAATTTTCCTAAATTAATTGGTTCAAATCCAACATTCAAACCAAAACTACCATCAATTGATTGGGTATGATAGCGTTCCATATCAATTAAATAATCACAATAAGCTTAATGAAACTAAGCACTAAATTAAATAATTAATATAGCTACAACTATTTAATTTAGTTTTTTTCTCATAATAGAAATATACAACTTTATAAATAACCTGTTTGCTACTTATACCAATCCTTCATGAAAATTATTAATCATTAAACTCATTGAGAGCTATAGAATAATCAACATCAAATTAATTTTCAAATTAAACAATACTAATTACTCATGAAATTTAAAAACACAAAATAAGAAATATTGAATTAAAACGTGAATCTAAGTTTAGAACAAAATGTCACAAGGTTACAACTAGATTTTTGAATCCACTTAAACCAAATATTTGGATTTAGCCATATATGGATTTATTCTTAACATTAAAAATAGAAGAAAAGATGAAATTTTGAGAGAAAAATACTAAGAAATGAAAGAGAATGATATGGAGAAGTTGTTAGACATGTTTTTGCCTTCTTTTCCTACTCAAACCTAGCCTACTGCTATCTTGCAAATATTTCTATCTAAAACAAATTCAAATCCCTATGTAATAAGGATGAAAATAAGTTTTCTAATTGAATTTAAACTCTTAGGGTGAATCTAGCATTAGGATTGATCTCGCTTTATCCACTGCAGTAATCTATCCACTTTTTCAAAATTCATGATTTTGACTAATAATGTTCCAATTGATGTAATCTCAACTTGTCACCTCGTAAAACAAAACAAATATTAATTTTCCCATTTAAGCACCAATATTAATTTTCCCATTTAAGCACCAAAATATAGCTAAAACAAAATAAATAATTCCAATTAACATAACAAAATAACATCTTATCAAATTCTCCTAAACTAAACTCATGTTTATTCTCAAACATACATCAATTATCTTCATAATAACCTCTCATCTTCTTTCATATTATCCAGAAATATCCCAAAAGCTATTTAACATTAAAGGTGTAGGATAAAATAACAATTGAGAGAACAAGAACTCATAGGACATACTGTTAGAATTAAAACATAACATCTCATCAATTCCATTAAAATCAAATGAAACAAGACTTGACACCCTCTGATGGATTTCATTCTATACAATCAAAAGTGTTTAGGGTTCATTAAGCTCTCAAATCAAAGCATAATGAGTTATTTCCATAAGCTTGCTTATGAATCATATCTACTCCACTTAACAAAAATGAACCTATTGCATAAATCAAAAGGACTTGATAAGGGTGGCAACATGGCTTAGGTAAGGTATGACACAAAGAATTTCTTTATGGGATAAATAGAATGAACAAAATCATACAAACTTATCTACACAAGTTTTAACTCAATTTTGTCCAAAATTCAATTGATTCAAAGAGCATCTTTTCCAATCACCTCATCTTTTTTTTTTGCATATTTTTTAAACAAAATCATCAAAGAGAAGAATTCTTTTTTATATATTCACTCATCCTAAAAAATGAAAAATCAAACAATTCACCTTGAATGAACCAATTTGCTTTTCATAAAAATAGTCAAAATCCTATACAAATAAACATGATACAATTCCTTCAATTTAGAGGTTCAAAATTATTAAGGACATCAACAATAGAAGGGTAAAAGTGGCTTTTAAAATTAAAATAAGCTTCTCTAGGTCAAAAAAAATAGTTATCCTAAGTTCCCTTATCATCTTTATGCACAAATTCATCAAAAATGAAGTCTTAACATGTATTCAAAAAAAAAGTTTTAGCATAAACAGATTATGTTTAATATCACGTAATAAAAAAGAATGTGATGATTACTTTTAAGCTCAAAGCTCATATAATTGTCAAAATGCATCAAGTCTTATACACTTTCATTCAACAAAACCAATGAGATACTTAAAGTAATTTAACAAAAAGAACTAATCATGTTTGTCTTTCTCATGCATTATAACTTAACTAAAAATGTATCCTAACTTAGGGATTATTTCTCAAAAACAATCAGAAAATTATTAGGTTATCATGAGGAATAATCAATATATGAATCATAGTGTTCATAAGTTCAAATACAAATCACAGAGTTCGTCGTAATTTGTACTATTGCTTGATGCTTCCCTACACCTAAATTATACATTTTCCCTAATGTATACATAACACACTCATATGCCACAAAAATAATCAACACAAATAAAGCACAGAGTAGATGACTCTCATGAGTTGTGAACATCTAAAATGACATGTACTATGGTGTTGGCGGACATTGAGATATCACCCCTATGAATTGGAGAAAGAGCATCCAAATTCTTCTCTAGTTTAGAAAATTTATATTCTACCCTCTCTAGCTGAAAATGATGCTCATATCAGATAGGTAGATCTAAAAGATGTAGAGCTTATGGAACATCATGATCCTCTTGTTGTATTGATAATGAACCTTTTTGGGGAGATCATGTGGTACCAAGATATAAGTTCTTGTTAAAAGAGATAACTGTGTAGCCAACAAAGCACCAAAATAGACGTGTACTCTGTGTAGCATACACCAAATAAAAAAACAAATTAGTTTTATTGAAAGCACACATTATGGCCTTCCTACTTAAATAATAAAAAGCCAAGAAATGTTGCATATAAATCCATTCGAGCACATTAAGATTAATAACCTTAGATTTACTTGGATGATAAATTAACAGCTCAGAAGACATTGATTTCTACACTATAGAAGAATTAAACTCACCATAGTCCACAACAAATTATTTATATTGAGTTAAATTAGTGTATTCCTTATCTGGCAACCCTAAGGCCAAATTAAATTCAATGATGTTCTGTTTAAATTTGACACCAATTATTATGTATTGTACCACATTGGGACTACTTAAAGTAAAATTATTTAGTTTATCAAATTTAAAGGTAGCATAAAACTCCCTATTTAATTCAATAAACATGAGACAACAAATCAACACAAAATATGTCCAACTAATATCAGTAAGTAAATTGCCAAATTTTTCTTTGATATGCAATTCTTTTAAGGAAGGATAATGCACATACTTACCCACATTAATATGTCAAGTTTTGATAACAATGTACCCTTGTTTTCTTTCTTCAGAGTTTAAAGTGAAATATCCACAAAAGTTTGACTCAGCTAGTGGCACAAAAGATATATTTTCAGCTATTTGAGCGTGCTTTAATTCTAGTATCATATTGATTTTGTGCAGTCTAATTCACCTTAGACTTGCCTTTCATTGTTGTCCAAATACTATCCTTTGATCGTCCCATAATTATGAAAATTATAAATAAGAAAAGTAATCCTAAAATAACTAAAACAATTAAGTAATTACTAAAATTAAAATTAAAATGAAAACAAATAATCATTAATAAAAATTAAGTAAAAATTGAAAAATATATAAGACATTAATACAATACTAATGGAGAACTGAATTTCTTAGTGGCATGGTGGTGCATTATGGTGCGTCAGCTAGGTGTGTTAAGTTTGTGTAGAGTTAGTGCACGACTGGGTTTTCTTATGGAAGAGACTAGACGGTAGTTGTGTTTGCTAGGCGTAGGGTTGGAGAAACTTAGTGTGACTGTGTTGTTGTGGCTACAGATGTTGGCGTTGCTGGGTATATGGTGGTGCCTACTATATGGAGCTAGTGTGCGTAGTTTGGTGTGTTGTAATTAGGATACTAGGTGTGCTACGTTAGAGCTTAAAAAGAAAAAAATAAAAAAAAATTAAGGTTATGCTTTTTATTTTTAATAATTTTTATTTTATAGTTTATTTTATTTTTTAAAAAAAGGATATATTTTTATTAATATTATTTATTTTAATTTATTTATTAAAAATACAATTTTTTAACCTAAACAGACTACTAATATGTATAAGGCGTGATCATGCCTTAAGAATGTTAGTATTCTAGAATTTTAGGGGGTTCGAATATTCCAGAAAGCAAAAGCTCATAAGACATGATATCACCTTATTAGTTTTAGTATTATGGACCAAGTGTGATTTTGCCTTACGAATTTTAACATTCTGGAATTTTAAGTCCTAATCCTCCATTAAACCAATAAACTAACTACTTAAAGACAAATAAATGGAAACTATATATAACTAAAACCAAACTAATAAAAATTATCATGTTTTAGGTTGCCTCCTAAAAAACGCAATTATTTAATATCGTTATGCTAAACGAGATTTTTCTCCTTAAGCTTCTACCTATTGGGGAAGTACCAAATCAATATCCACCATATGTGAAACCGTCATTGTAACATCTCGTTACCCATGATAAGGCAAAATCAATAAATGAGAGAAATTGTTGAGAAAGTAGGAAACACATCTCATGCTCATGCATAATATGGCATACACATACACATACATATGAATAGTAAATTTTTCTGCACATAAAAATAATTACACATGCATTCATTGACGACTTCCAAGTATAATTGATTTTAAATGTGATTTTATTGAAAATGAGAGGTAGAGGGAGTAGAAAGAGTGATCTTGGTATGAGTAGTGATAAGTAAAGATTTAGAAACGAAATTGGTAGTTGATCTAGAAAATATTCACTGAATATGCTTCAGTCTTTTAGCCACAACTTTTTTTCTAGTTACTCAAACAAGATGTTTCTTGATTTGGGTTAAACTACATACATATGGCTACATTTTTTATGAAGACATAGAGCTGAAATTCTGTCTTTAAGAACCCAAAAATTTGTCATAAATTTGAGAACTAGGTGTAGTACATTGGGAGATGAAAGTAAAATTTGTATTCTAAATTTGAGAACAATTCTGGATTGATCTAGGCTAAATTAGGGAAAGGCCTCTTCTAGAAAGTTGTAGGTCTTTCTCTTAGCTTTCCAACGGTATATATTATGAGAATTTTGGACATTAGAGTTGAAAGTTATGGTCTTTATAAGTGAAGATATTCAAGAGTATAGAATGTATCATCTGTGATGACGTCATATCGTCTATGATGACGTCATATTGTCTATAAAAATGTATCATCTATGATGACATCATATCATCTATGATGATGTCATATCTTTTGTAAAAATGTATCATCTATGATGACGTCATATCGCCTTTGTTTGACTTTCTGTTTCTTCTATGTTTGACCTTCTGTACATTATCGTCTGGTCCATTTTTGACCCTTCAAACCATATAATCTGTCTTTAAAATCTTCATGAAAGTTGTAGATATTGAAGTCTTCTTTCAAAAATTCTAAAGAATGTCTCAATATGATATTTTTAGGGAAAGTTATAACAATTTTCCCGATTCATCTGCTTTTTTTCATTCGTCTGCTTTTTCATTTGGTTTCGTCTATACTTATTGTCTGCTCCATTTTTGACCCTTCAGACAATATAATCTGTCTTTGAGCTTTTCATAAAAGTTGTAGATCTCAGAGTCTTCTTTGAAGTTGTCCTCCTAAGATGATCTTAATCCAACATCTGTAGAGAGATTTATTCCATTTGTCCAGAGACATGTTCAATATGAAATGAGGACAAAACCTTTTTTGATTTTTTAGTTATCCGACCTCCAAATGAAGTGATTCTTGAACCATTGGATTAATAAGGCATTGTTCTACCTATCCACAAAGATTGGTAGCATTCAAAATCGATTTGAAAAAGGTGGATTGAACGAAAGTGAGGGAATCGATTGGAACTGTGAACTGGTATTGTTTTACTAAACATACTTCGGCATCTTAATTATATATGGGTTTGTAGAATTCCAAATGAGATTATTTTTACTTTGGAGTAAACTAGAGTCATAGGGATACAAATCATTTGAAGAAGTTGAATTTTGAACCAGTATCTAAGATGTTTAAATTCTGGATGGGAGTTATGCCTAGTATACTGTTTTGGACAAGAGCAGTCTGAAAATGTTTGAGGTATATCTTTTAGATCACTGAACCAAATTTAATGATTTTGGTGTCAATGGAAACATAAGACACAGGGAAACATGTTTCTAGAAGAGAGTGTTGCAAAATAACTTCATAATCGAGGTTAGAAAGAACATGCAAAGTTGACCAGAAATGATGTTTATGGAAAAATCTGGAAGTGATTTAATAGGTTATGACTTGTGTTTCAGTGGTTTTATTAAGTCATAAACTTAAGTACAAATCATATTTGAGTGAGTTTTAATAAAGAGAAGGAGATAAGTGGCTAAGAAATGGACTGGTGTCCCAGCTTTAAAGCTGAGTTTTAATAACCTTGAAAGACAAGTTACTATACTTGCCTTCATTTCCTTCTCTTGAAGTTTCTTCTCTAGTGTTTCTTCAACACAAAGTTTTTAATCAAAAAATCCACCAAAGCTAAACTATGCTTACCTTTATCTTCTACTATTACCCCTTTGTCATCTATTTCTTTTGCCTCAAGAAAACCTGAACCAAACCCTCTGTATGATGAAGTACGTGAGTTGCAAGAAAGTTAGGGCTTTGTGATGGTTGAAGATTTTGGAGTATCGTGTTAATCTTTATGAGAAGTCTGAATATGAGATAAAAGTGATGGTTTATTTGACATAAAATAGTCATGGAAAAAGTGACCATTTTCATGAATGCAGTACAAACTAGATAAAAATTCAGATGTGTTGTTTTTACGTATTTGGGGATTCTTATGTAATAAGATGGTGTAGAGATGATTTTGAGTAGAAAGATCATTGAATGCATGCAAGAGAAGAGTACATAAATTTTGAAAGTGATAAGGACATATATGCTCTATTTTTCCTTTTGAAATTAAAATCATCAATTCACAATATCCTATGGGTTCATACAGAAATAACTGAATAATAATGAAAATCCGATTATCCATACATAAAGCCTAATTCAATCAACATAGGATAACACAATAAATTCCTAATAAGAGAAAGAAATAAAATAATAATAAAAAGTTACTTAACCCGACTCATTTGGGTGAATGCCACCTTCGAACCAGTGTCGAGATGTCCAGCCTTTCATGGGTCTTTCCTAAAAAAATGCTTCAGCTCCTATCTTAATCCCTAGCCAAAAATCCCTTTCACTTCTGCAGCTCTCCTCTTAATTTACTGTTCACTGATGGGATGAATAAACGTCCCTTCCCCTGGTCCACGCCCACTGTTCTGCTTCTTGAAAGGTCTTCGCCAGCTCTCCTCTTCTCGCAAGCTCCAAACTCCATGCTAACAAGCCACCAAGTCACGCCGTAGATGAAGCTTCTTGAAGCCTGCGCCTACGTTCACGTGCTCTCCTGCTACCGCACTATTGATTGACTAGACAAATAAACATTGCAACCCTCCTTTTAAACCTTGCCCTTGCGCTTTAGCTTGAGTTTTACTGAAACGCAGATGTTGTCTGTGTTTTCGCAGGAGCAGACGTTGTCTGTGTTTCTCAGGTCCTTCCTCACCAGGCAACGCTGCTGTTTTGCTCATTATCTGCTGCAGTATTACTTCAATGTTTTAGGCCCAATGCATGCAAAATCATGTTACCTTCTTCTTTTGCAATTGTTTTATATTTCTTGTCTTTTTTTTTCTCTTCTTCCTCCATAAAGACAAGCAAAAATAAATATTCAAAAAAGAGCCATATATGGTGCTTTCGACTCACTTTAATTTCTTTGCTTCCAAATTGTACCTAAAATCATATATGAATTAAAGTGAATATCTTAAGCATTTTCACATCATTAATTGCTAAGTGTAAATGATTAAATATATTAACAATCAAACACATAACAATTTCTCCCACACGTAGCTTTTGACCATCCTCGGGCAAAACATCCAAAGTAAGCTCAAAGACCCGAAACATTTATTTAATTCCCATATTTCTCCAAGACTATATAATCACAAGCAAAGATGAGTAACTTTCAAAATTATAGCAAGAAGTCAACATTCCAAGATTTTACTCATGATCATTCAACATTCATCATCTTTAAAAACTGAACAATCTAATGGTAGACTCGAAAAATGTGTTTAAATTAAAAATATCCATGGGTACACTCAACACCATTCATGATCATGACAATCTACAACTTTGCATATCATTTCATTTCTCCACCACTAATGT